>CAUYUJ010002970.1:77500-83519 GCA_963575745.1 Prorocentrum cordatum
TGTGTGTGTGCGTGAGGGGGTGCCCGCGCGCGAGTGAGCGCGCGTGGTTGTGAAAGCGTGCCCGCGTGAGATTTTGTATATATTCGCGTGCGCGCGCATGTGCGTGCGCGCGCTCGTGCCCGGTGCGTTGCCGCGCCTGCTGACGTCGATCGTATTTTCGCATACTTGTCCATCTGTAATGTCTACATACATGTTCGCTGCCGCGGCAGCATCGCTTTCGCGCGCTGAAAGACGCGCTAAAAGTCACACATGTATGTGTCCATTTTACTATTGGAAATATTTTCACCGTGCGCACTCCAGAGATACGCGTGGACTTATGACACGTGGCTAGGAGCTCTACGGGGTCCCTGGGATGCATGTGTACGTACTGGTAGTGTGGAGGCCCCCTTCCTGTGGAAGTGTGTGACACTACTGATGTGGGATAGGATTGTACTGAATTGGGAGGAGGAGAAGTTGGGGTACGATTTGGGGGTGGAGGCTGGTGGGAGGTATCTTACTCATGCGCTCTGGGCCGATAACATTTTGCTTTTCTCGAAATCAAAGACTGAGCTCACACGTATGGTGGGGGACTTCTCGGCTCAGCTGTATACGCACGGTTTCAGATGGAAAGATTCCTCACTACACTATCTTGCCTTTGGGGAGGACTCTGAAGGCGCCTCGACGGGGAACCTCGTTGTCCAGGTGAACGATCTCGGTACCCTGTGTCTTCCGCGATGCTCTGAAATGGAGTGCCTGGGTTGCCTGGTCACGACCAAGACTGACAAACACCATGATGTGGCTTGGAAATTGGCTCGGGGTTGGAAGCGATTTAACCAGTTCCGCAAGTTTTATACGAATCGTGCTGTACCCTTCCAGAAGAAAATCAAGCATTATGAATCTAGGTTGCGTAGTTTTGTATTTTTCGGTGTTGAAGGCATGCCAGCGGACCACCACACTTTGAAACAGTTGCACACGTGGGAAGGTAAAATATTGTGTTCTATGGTACGCCGCCCGAAACCTGCCGACATGGATTGGAGTATATACTTATGCAACTTGTACAAACGTGGGCGGCGTATGCTCCTGGAATTGGGACGGCCGTCTCTTGTGCAGCTATTCTTGTTTCGTCAGTGGCAGTGGGCTCAGGACTGTACGTTTACTGTGAAACGCCTGAACCCAACACCCGCACAGATTCCTCCAGGTACTTTTGATTCTTCAGGCAAGCCTGGCCCCAACGTCTTTGCTGCGTGTGAGCCACCGCCGGCCAAGAGACAACGTCAGGATGAACCCATGTATGTGCTACCAAGTATTGCGTGCTCGACATCAATGGGATGTCATCCTGACGTGTGTGAGACGATGCATGCTGTTGATTCCTTTGAGCTCCCTGGTTCTCAGACACAATTACCCGCGCATCGGCGCAATCTGATTTCCCAGATGCATAAGCGTGCAAAGACATTCCATCCATCTCAGGATTCTCTGTCGCAAAAGCGTTCCTCTGTTGAGTTGCCGTCGCAGGAAATCGCTGCAAACAAGCGGCGACGGGTGGCTCCACCTCAGCATCGTAGTACAGGGGACTCGCATATGCAGGCTAGAGAATGTATTTTTGCATGGTCGGGGGAGTGGACTGACCGACGGCAGGCCTTCATTGCATCGCTGCCTTGGAAAGAACGCCCATTAATGACGCGTCGGCATGAGGGGGGGAGACCACTGGCGTTGAGAAACTTCCATTACATTTTCGAGTTGGTATCAGGGAAGGATTGGTATCACACGTTATCCTTTTCACGTCAGGGATGGAAAGAATTTCTGAAGCGGGCACTGGATGTTACTAACATGGAGGAGGCGTGGGGGTACTGTTACTTTAAACATGCACAACCTGCGGGATATGCTAGGGAGGAGGAGGAGAGGGAGAAGACGGAGGAGCAGCAAAGGAAGGAGGACGAGAAGATGGAGAAACGACTTGCGTACATTAATGAACATGCATCGGAGTGGAATGCGGAGCCTCGGGACTCGATACCGATGGAATTGATTGGGGACTCCGCCACAGGGGTGAATTGGATTAACGGTCTCTGGGCAACATCCAATATTATCTACAAGCACATTCTTGGCGACATTCAAAATAGGCTGGAGCATATCTCTGTGTTGTATGGTATGAGGCCTCCGAGTTGGGGCCACAATATGTTCAAGTGGATCTATCGAGAAGGAAACGAAAGAGCTGACAGGCTGACATGGTTGGCCAGAACCAAAAATAGTTACGTTACGTTCCATACCTCACTTATTGAACATGCGAGTAAAACAAAACTAGACGGCCTCCGTGGATTCTTCGACGGAGGTCGCTCTGTGGAGGGATGTGCTGCAGGATGGTGTATAGATTTGTGTGTACACGGGACGTGGCAGTTGGTGGCGGAGGAAGCTGTCTCGCTTGATGCCTCTGCTTCTGTCATGTTTTGTGAGATGATTGCAGCACAACGGCTCTGTATGGCCGTGGAGCACATTTTGGGTAGCATCTTTCATCCAAGCAGCTGACTCATTTCATCTTGCTTGGAGCTCTCCAACACCTTTACATTTTCACATGTTGTATTGCATCCTTTTCCTTGTTCCTGCATCCTATTCCGTTGCCTATGCCTCAGTGGCTCGGCAGTGTGATGATAAGAGTTGCCCTCTCCAGCTACCCTGTGCTCCGTTTGGGAGTCTTAGGGCTCAGCTGTCACAGCTGTCCGCGCCCTGACTCAAACTCAAAAAACCAGGGGCGCGGAAGCGGAGCTTACCTCCCGCTCTCCCGCGGCCTTGGCCCGTCGGGGACTCCTCAAGCCGCGTCGTGCGGACAGGTTGTGCATGCACACGTAACGTGCATCTCTGAGTACCGAACGGGTGATCTGTCGGCATTGAATTGATTAGTTGTTCTTGCGTGCCCCTTCCTTGTGCGGCATCATGACAGCGCAAATTTGTTCGATGAGTTCTGTTTCGACCAGTTGGAAAAGAAAAACAAGGAGAATCAAACTGGCGATTTGTAGACAAGCTGTATTTGATGTTATGCAGTTTAATGCTCGTGATCCATATTTTGTGGCTGATCCGAATACTTTCCCCGCGTTTGGCTGGTTTGATAACCTCGATGATTGTGCGCGAAACCCATGCCCGTTTCAGGGGAACTCGGAGGGGCAGGTCAGTGTATTGTTGAGTTCCTTATCGGTGCCAACTGCTGGGCCAACTGATCGTGGAGAAGCTTTGTCGTCTCATTCGGTTGCGTACTCTCCAGATGTGGTGCAGTCTCCAGGTGGTGGGCTGCAGTCGAGACTGGGCTCTGTTTCTTTTGATCCTGGTGTTCAGAATGAGGAGTTGCAGGACGAGGAGTTGCAGGGTGAGGATTTGCAGAGTGAGGGGGTGCTGAATGAGAAGTTGCAGTATTCTCAGCATACTGTTTTCTTGGATTCAAGCTCTGAAGTTTGCCGCGCTCCATTTCCTGACACTCTGTCGGCTTCTGTTGACCCAGGTGTTCGGAAAGAGGATTTGCATGATGAGGAGGCACGAAGAAGCCCCGCGAGTCCCCGTGACCAGACGCCGTCTTGGTTACCGCCGGGTCGTGAAGATAACTGTGCATCTTCTTCCCGGCTCTGTTCAGACGAGTTGCAGAGCAATCGATCTGAGTGTCAAGCTGCCAGGGGCTGGGCGCGTGCCAATGACGATGCAGTTGCTCTTTGGCGGGAATTCGAACGGCTCCCGAAAGAGGAGTTTTGGGCTCGGATCGAGGCGCTCAACGCATGCAAACTTCGAATGGGAATTGAGAGTCCCGAGGAGGCGCCGAGTCCTGAGGAGGATGCTGGCCGTGGGAAAGGCCAGAGGCACCGCAGATACAGGAGGCGGGCAAGGGCGAAGGCTCAGGCAGTTCTAACTGGCTCTTCTATGTCAAAGTCGGCCCATCAATCTACTTGCGAGATGAGGACGCTGATTCGGATGCGGCCTTCCACGCATGGGATAATATGGCCACCCAGCGAGTGAGGGCAAATTCTTACTTGAAGCAGGCTGCTCTGCACCGTTTCTGTGAGGCTTTGCGCCGTGATGGGGGGGAGGACGTGGACATCCAGAGAACCTGTGGGCTGTGTCGGTTGGACAAGATAAGGATGCACCGTATTGCAGGGTGGTGCTTCGGACATTGGCGGTGCTTGACATTCTACTCAAGTGGTGCTCAACGGTTGATGGAACAACGCTTGCAGAGCCACATTAGGAACCTTTGTGTAACCTTTTGGCCTTAACTGTGGCCTTAACTGGCGCCTGGCGCTGTTCAAGACTTCAGCTTTAACTTTCACTCTGCTTCGCCTGTGATATACAACGTAAACATGAACTAGTCGGCCTCCACGGTTTCTTCGTTGGAGGGTGGTCTGTGGAAGCATGTGCTGCTGATCGGCTGTTGCTTTGATCAATGCAGAAAAACGGCATTGTATGGCCGTGGAACACGTTCTGGGTACCGTTTTAACCAGCTCTTACACCATTCTCTAACCTGTTCCAACACCTTTGCATTCTCACATGTTGTGTTGCATCCTTTTCCTTGTTCCTGCATCCTATTCCGATGCCTATGCCTCAGTGGCTCGGCAGTGTGATGATAAGAGGTGCCTTCTCTAGCTACCCTGTGCTCCGTTTGGGAGTCTTAGGGCTCAGCTGTCACAGCTGTCCGCGCCCTGACTCAAACTCAAAAACCAGGTTGACGGTTTGCCGCCGGCGCCAGTCGTATTGTTGGAGGCATCCTGAGAGATGCTGTGCTTGTAGAGCTCTTCGGCATCGATGAGCTGGAGGAATTCCGGCGCGGGGTGGAGCTAGTTGATCGATCCGGCCAGAAAAGAAGATGTGATAACTTTGGGTCGGTTTTGCCAAGATTGCAAAGATATTTGACACTTCATTTTGAGAAACCAGATTTTTCGCACCTGTAGATTGTATAGTCTGATTGGTTGTAGACTGCAGGTTAAGTGGGAGGGGGTGTGGGCTCAGGTAGCCATTTTGGGTCCGTAGCATTCGGCTCTGGCCGACGCGCGGGTGTTCCAGGGGGCCGCGGGGCGGCCATAACCACAGCCGTGCTAGTCCGCGGACTAGGTAGCGCGCCTGTGGTGCCATGGCTGTGGGCTTCCTGGGAGCGCACCTGATGATCTTGGTTACGGGCGGCGCTCTCACGGTCCAAGGGGCACTTGGCTGGCTGCCGTTCGGGCGCGGGGGACAGGAGGTCCCAGCGCCGACGCCGCCAGCCCTGCCCGGGCCGACAGCGCTGCCAGCAGGCGGTGGGGGGCGAGGCAAGGGGCGAGGACCGCCCGCCAAGCCCGCGCCTGCAGGGGGAAAGGGGCGAGGGCCGCAGGCCAAGCCCCCGGGGACGCCGGGCGTCCCACCGCCGCCGCGGTCAGGGTCGACTACAACGACCACAACCGCGGGCATCGGGCGCGTAGGCGAGGGCGAGCCCCCGGGCAGCCCAGCTACGCCGGCGTACGGAGGTAACAACGAGCCCACGGGCGCGCCTGGGCAGCCGTCCGCCCCGGGAAACCGGACGGGCGATGGTGAGCCTGACCTGCCGCGTGGGCTGGACGGGTATTGGGGGTGGAGTGGTTGGGTCCCGCACCTGCCCCATTGGTGGGCTGGCCGGAACGTACCCCCACCGCCGCCGCCGCCACCTACCCCGCCCCCGGTGGAGGGGCCGGGTCCCGGTTGGGGCTTCGCAGCCTGGGTCTTCGAGTTCGTGGGCTACGGAGCGTGGGTAAGCTCCCCCGACCACCCGGGCACGATCCGGACGAGTGGCGGATGGATCGGATCCGCCGTCGACCGCCTTGGCGTTAAGATGCTTGGGTACTGGTGGGAGACCGCGGTCCTATGCTTTGCCCTAGGCATCTTCACGTTCGTGTTGGGTGCCCTGGCCTTCATCGTCAACACCGCAGCCCAGCCTATGCTGTGGGCAGCCGGGGGACTCCGCTGGGCGTGGTACCAGATTACCCGGTGCTGCCAGCGACGCGGAGGCGATGGGCCCGGCGCCCATCTCCCCCACCCCCTCCGACTCCCTTGCTGGTGCGCTGGC
>CAUYUJ010002971.1:0-45000 GCA_963575745.1 Prorocentrum cordatum
CGCGCCGTGGGCGACCCGCGCGCGTCGCCGGGGCCCCTTCGGGGGACGCGCGGGCTCCGCGCGGCGTCGCGCCCGCAGCCTTGGACATGGGCGCGCGCGGGCAAAGAGGGAGAAGAAGCACGGGGAGGAAGCGCGCGCGATCCTCGCGAGGGGCGCGCCGACATGGGCGTCGACGTTGATGCGCTTAGACTCACGCGCGCGCAGACTCATTCACAATCGGGCTCACTCGCGCCCACGCTCGCCCGCTCTACGTCCTTCGCGCGCAGATCACGTATTTCGGCGCGCCTCTCGCACGGTCCGTGGCCCCGTAGGGAGTGCGGGCGATGATGATATTCAGAATTGCGGTGTTCACAGTTGTGCGTGGTCGGGTTCTTCGCCATGATATTTGACTTTGTCATGGTTCGTCCAAAATCCGCCTGTAGGACGACATGCCCGACCTACTGCAAGGGCGCCTTCCCGCGTTAAAACTTCAGCGACAGAGTGGAGCTGGGACTCGGGCTCGACCACCTCAGGATGGGAGGGTTCGCAGGTCACCCCGGGAAACTGCGGATAGAGACTTTTGTGTAAGGCCCTCAACACAGAAGGTTGGGTCAAGAACGCGTGTGGTTACCATGCCTCGCCGCCGGTTCTGGCCCACCACGTTTCGCCGCGACACGCTCGTTCAGCAAGTCCTGGTGCCTGAGAATCAACGTCCCGAATTTTTCTCGACTTCCCGCCGCGCGGAGCGGAACGACACGCTCTCAGCTCGCAGGGCATCGCGCGTCGTTGGGGCAGCCGCCAAGACACGCTGGTGCGTCGATAACACCGAGTTCACCTCAACATGTTGGCCGGTTCCGTCTCAAAATTACTTTTTGCGCCGAGGGTGGCGCAATCGCCAGACTTCAGCTCTGTCGCTGAAGTCCGATGAAGTCCGTGCAACGTTAAAGCGACGGATGATCAAGCCTTTGGACCTTCTTTGCCTTTCGGGGGCCCTCCGGGGGCTCCAATGGCCTCTGTTCCGCGGGCCGCGGGGACCTTTGGAGATTTCTGGCGGAGGAGCGGGAGGCGTGAACGACTGAATGCGCGAATGAATGGACACCGCTGACAGCATTGAAACGCCTGCTGGTCAGCGAGCAGGTGGGCCGAGGCACGCAAATAGAGTTCGCTGCGGACGTGGCTCCTGGAGCCGTCAGACGCACTGGCCCAGATCACAGGAGGAGCGCGCGGAGCTCTTGCGACCACTCGCGACAAGACCAGCTGCATCCACCAGTAAGATACGCGCGCAAAAACTTTTGAGTGTACGCCGATTCTTGCTCGTCGGTCTTGCTGGGTCAAAGTCAGGTCCTCCTTGCCGCGACGTAAGTGTAGGCGCACGGCAGGTGCGCACCGTGCTGACCCAGCGGCGACCCCGAGCGCGGGCGTTCACGGCTGAACGCCGCCACCTGGCCAGTTTCGGCCAACAGCGAGCGATCTGGGCTGTCTCAAAGCAGTGATCCTGAGAGGCTTAGCGATCCACGCGGCGTCAGAAACTACCGTCAGGCTGCAATTCCTTGGAGGCGATTCCGTGATCACAGACGGGCCTACTCTGGCACAGTCCCGCCGCATGTTCTTCAATATGTTTGAACATAACTTAATAATATTGAGGCAATGTTATCCTAATCCGGCTTAGTGGCATTTTCCATTCGGGCTCGTTCGTTCTTGCTTGAGCGGTCTTACTGAAGGCCTTCCAGGAGCTGCCTCCTAAAACCGGCGCGCAGGTGCGAGCATGCTGCGGTCGAGGAACAAAACAGGGGCAGAATCACTCGGCGCATATTCCTGGCGAGCCTTGCTGAGGCACTCCGTCTGTGAGCATTTGCGTGGTAGGGCGAATCCGCGCTGACGACGGGGGTGGGAGCTACGGCGACGAAAACGACGACATCAGTAACGCCCCCTCCTCCTTCGGATAATTATATATACACACACACATATAATATACATATACATATTCGGGGAGCGATGATGGAGGCGGAAGTGGAAGAGCGAGGGGGGGATCCTTCTTGCCGTTCCCACAACGGAAATTCGGGCAAGAGCACACGGCGCGAAAGGGGAAACAAGTTGCTCGTTTCTCCAGCGGCCAGGGCAAGTCTTGTTCGCCACCGAAACGGACAGCGCCGTCGGGCGGGACCGTCCGCCCTTGACATCGGGCCGATGAGTCAGGCGCCGATCTGCACCTGGCATCGAGCAGCGCACGGCTGCTCGCGCGGGGACCTGGAACAACATGCCGTCAGCACTTGGCATCGGGCCAGCAGCCTGTTCACGCCCGTTGTCCCGACGACCGACATGTGAAAAGGCCGCACTTACTTCTGTCAGCCGGGAGGATCCCTTTACAAATCCGTTGGCCCCGTCGTGAAAGCCCAGCGTAAGGATAATCCGCCTCCTCTTCTTCTTCCTCCTCTTCCTCCTCCTCTTCCCCGTCCTCCCTCTTCCTGCTTCTGTACTATGTCATGCAGAACAGTGCCCAGCAATGCCAAGCAACGCATTGCGACGCAACGCAAAGGCAAGCGCTGAGCAGCAGCGCGAGGCAGTGCCAAGCAACGCAACGGAACGCGAAGCAACACGCAAAGCAACGCAAGACCACGCAAAGCTACGCAATGCAAACCGCCTGAGACATCCCCACGAATTGGATGCAACTTGCTGAGTGTTCCCCCCCCTCCTGGCCTCCTCCTGGCGGTGCTCAAAACAGCGCTCCGCCTGAGACATCCTCACACTCGTCTCCGAAAGCAGAGGACATTGGGGGCAGAAACAGGCAAACCGCTTGAGACATCCACACAATCTGGGCGCGAATCCTGGAATGTCTCCGCCCCCTTTGGGAAGTGCGGGAACCAGCGCCTCGCTTGAGACATCTCCACCATTTGCTCCGACAGCAGAGGATGTTGAGGGCAAAAACGCGCAAAGCGGTTGAAACATGCCCACGGTCGGGGCGCGAATCTTGGAGTGTCCCCACCCTGGGCGCCACCACCCCCTGGGAGTGCTGAAACCAGCGCCTCGCTTGAGACAACTTCGCAAATCTGCTCTGAAGGCAGAGGATGATGCTGCGGGGCAGAGATAGGCAGACCGCTTCAGACATCCCCACAGTTGTGGCGCGAACCTTTGGGTGCCCCCACCCTTGGCGCCCCCCCCTGGGGAGTGCTGAGACCAGCGCCTGGCTTGAAACATCCGCATAACCTGTTCCGCACGCAGAGGATGTTGGGGAGCAGAAGCAGGCAAATCGCTTGAGACAGCCCCACAATCGGTGAGCGACCACCTGGGGTGTCCCCCCCTGCCCCCCCCCCTCCTGTTGGGAGTGCTGCAGCCAGAGTCTGTTCCGAATGCGCAGGATGTGATGTTTGGGGGCAGAAGCAGGCAAACCGCTCGAGACATCCCCACAATATGGGCGCGAATCTTGGAGTGCCCCCCCCCCATGGCGCCCCCCCCCGGCAGTGCTGAAACCAGCGCTTCGCCTGAGACATCCGCGAAAGTTGCTCCGAAAGCAGGGGATGCTGGGGGGCAGCAGCATGCAAGCCGCTGAAGACATCCCCACAATCTGGGCGCGAATCCTGGATGGTCTCCCCCCCATGCCCCTCCCCCCCGGGAGTGCTGAAGCCAACGCTTCGCATGAAACATCCTCCACAATCTGTTCCGAAAACAGAGGGTGTTGGGGGGCAGAAGCACGCAAACCGCTTTAGAAACCTCCGCAATTTGGGCGCGAATCCTGGAATGTCTCCACCCCTGGCGGATCCCCCTTGGGGTGCCCAAGTGCCACGCCTGCCATATCGCGGCGAGCAGTGGACCACAAACAAGTGTGGGTGAGTTTGAGTGAGGAAGAGTGTGTCGGGGTGCTGGAGTTTGAATACGTATGAGTGAGAGTGCGTCTGGTGCTAATTCCCTGAGTGGGTCTGAGTGAAGCTGAGTGAGTCTGAGTGCGAATGAGTATGATTCTGAGTCCGTGTGAGTCTGAATGAGTCAGTGATGTGGCTGAACCTGCGCGAGGAGGAGAGAGTCTCTGCCTGAAGCAGCGCCCCGCCAGAGACGTCCTCACACTTTGCTCTGAACGCAGACGAATCTGCCCATATCTGCCCACCAAAACATGCACGCCGTTGAAGACATTCCCACGACCTGAGCACGAACGGGGGGATGAGATGCCCTCTGGGCGGCCCCCTGTTTGGGTGCCGAAACCAGCGTTTCGCTTAAGACGTCCTCACGATCTGCTTTGAACGCGGCCGAGTCTGCCCACCCAAACAGGCGAACCGCTCGGATTCATCCCCACAGTCTGGGCGCGAACGGGCCCGTGGTATGCACCCCCTGGCGTGCACCCCCCTTGGGGTGCTGGAGAGCCAGCGCCTCGCTTGAGGCATCTCCACACAATCTGCTCCGAAAGCAGAGGATGATGTGGGGGGGGGCCGAGCCTGTTTCCCCAAAAATTGCGTGCATTGGGAAAACGAACCTGCTTCCAAACAAAAAAACAGGCGTGCATTGGGAAGTCGAACCAGCTTCCAAGAAAAACTGCGTGTATTGGGACGTCGAACCTGCTTCCCAAAAAACTGCGTGTGTTGGAAAGCCGAACCTGCTTCCCAAAAGACAGGTTCGACTTCCCGGTGCACGCAGCTCATCTAGGGGCAGACCGCTTGAGACATCCTCACAGCCTGAGGGCGAGCGGGCCCCTGATATCCCGCCTGTCGGCCCCCCCTCGCCCCTTGGGAGCGCTGAGGCCAGCACCGCGCCTGAGACATCCTCGTGATCCGTTGTGAGTGCAAGCAAGTCTGGCCACCAGAGCAGGCGAACCGCGTGAGAGACGTCCCCACCATCTGGGCGCGAACGGGGGAGTGATGTACCCCTCTGGCGGCTCCCCTTTGGGAGTGCTCAAGCCGGCGACTCGCCTGAGACATCCTCGCTTCCTGGGCGCGAACGAGGACCTGAGTGTGAGAGAGTTTGGGTATGAGGGAGGAAGAGGAGGAAGGAGGTAAGGAGGGAGAGAGGATGTGGAGTCGGCGCGCGCTGAGTAATGACAAGAACCCCCATCTCAGGATATGGGGAAATATGAGCTCTCGGAGGTCCGCGCTGCTTTCCTGGATCGGTGCTTTCCTCCAGCGCCGTCCCTGGCACGGCACGCTCCGCGCGCCAGGGAGGGGGGTCCAGCGTCGATCTCAGAAACCCGCGCGGACCTCCGAATGCTTGTGTCTATTGCGGAGGCCTTCATGCTGGCGCCGCCGACCCTGAAGGGGGACGACGACGACGACGACGACGACGACGACGACGACGACGACGACGACGACGACGACGACGACGACGACGGCGACGGCGACGACGACGACGACGACGACGGCGCTCGGTGACGGCGACGGCGATGGCGACGGCGGCGGCGGCGGCGACGGCGACGGCGACGACGACGACGAAGATGGCGACGACGACGACGACGAAGATGTCGACGACGTCGGCGACGTCGACGACGACGCCGACGCTCTGGAGCCCTTCGTGGCGCCCTTCTGGGAGCTCCGAACGTTTGTGCTTCTTGCAGATCCGTCGTTCCTCCACAGAGAGGAGGAGGAAGAGGAGGAGGAGGTGGAGGAGGAGGAGAAGGGATGAGGAGGAGGAGGAGGAGGAGGATGGAGGAGGAGGAGTGAGGAGAGGAGGAGGAGGGAGGAAGGGATGAAGGCGGAGGCCGGTAGAGGAGGGAGGCGAGGAGGAGGAGGAGGAGGAGGAGGAAGGAGGAGGAGGAGGAGAGGAGGAGGAGCAGCAGGAGGGTGGAGGATGCAGGAGGGAGGAGGAGGAAGAAGATGAGAGGAGGAGGGAAGAGGAGGAGGAGGAGGAGGAGGAGGAGGAGGAGGAGGAGGAGGAGGAGGAGGAGGGAGGAGGCGGAGGAGATCCGTCGTCCTCCGCGCCGGGCCCCCCCGGGCGCGCCTCTGGCGCCGCCCCTGGCGCGCTCCGCGCGCCACGGAGGGGGGGTCCAGCGCCGATCCAAGAAATCAGGGCGGAGCTCCGAAGGTTTATGCTTACGAGGGCCTCCTCCTCCTCCTCCTTCTCCATATCCTCCTCCTCCTCTCCTCCTCCTCCTCCTCTTCCTCCTTCTCCTCCTCCTCCTCCTCCTCCTCCTCCTCCTCCTTCCATCCTCCGAATGAGGTCGGGGAGCCCGTCCGAGGCCGAGGCTCGCCGCAGCCAGGAGAGGCCCCCTTCGGTCCGCCTCCTCCGAGGCGGGGGCCCTCATCCAGAGCCACAGCCTGGGGTGGTCGATCTTCGGGGGACCCTGGCAGGCGGAAGGGGAGGAGGAGGATGAGGAGGAGGAGGAGGAAAAGAAAGAGGAGGAGAGGAGGAGGAGGAGGAGGAGGAGGAGGAGGAGGAGGAGAGGGGAGGAGGAGGAGGAGGAGGAGGAGGAGGAGGAGGAGGAGGAGGAGGAGGAGGAGGAGGCCGAGGAGGAGGGAGGAGCAGGTGGTGGATGTGGACAGATCGGGCCACCTGGGGCCACTGTGTGTCCACGTCCACCGCCCCCATGTGGGGTCTCAGAACTTCGCGGCTCCCCGGGCGGTGGATGTGCATATCTTCCTCTTCCTTTATTTTTGCAGGCCCGGGTGGGTGGGACCCCCCCCGCCCCCCCTAAACCGAACCCCCTAGGATCCGGGGTTTCCGGGACCCCCGGACATCCTTGCCAAAGGTCCCCCCGGATCGTCCGGGACCTCCCAGGGCGCCTAGCCGGTCGTGCCAGCAGACCCCAAGCGACCAGAGCGGTGATCAGAGAGGCCCAAGACAGGACAAGAGCGCTCCAAGAAGGACCCAGATGGCCTCCAGATGCCCCCAAGACGGCCCATGAGGCCCTCAACTGGATTTCCCGAACGCAGAAATCGCTTCATTCCCTTAGGGAAACGTGCAATTTCAGCATATTCGCTGTTCGGGTCTTCGCAGCGTCCACAACAGCCAGATAGGCCTGCAGTATCGCCCCAAGACGACCCAAAAAGACCCCAAGAGAGCCTCTGGACGGCTTGGGCGGCCCCAAGACTGCCCAATGAAGCCCCACATGAGCCCGAAAGAGGCCCGACATGCCCCCAGAAAGCGCCCAAGAGAACCCCAAAAAGGCACGGGGGGGCCCCAAAAAAGCCATGGGAGGCCACCAGGAGGGCCTACGCACCCCAAGACTGCCCAAGGAAGCCCCAAAGGAGCCAAAAAGAAGACCAAGAGGCCCTCAGAAGGCGCCCGAGAGAAGCCAAAGAAGGCACAGAGGACCCCCACAAAGGCCATGGGAGGCCACCAGGAGGGCCTATGCAGCCCCCGTAATGTTCCTAGAGGACCCAAGCTCTCTAACTCGGCCCAAGATGGCCCCAGTCAACAGGGCGCCAAGCCGGCCCGCCTGGGCTCCAAGAAGACCCACACGGCGTTTTCCTTAAAACTGACCCGAATCTCAGGTTCGCAATCACATTTCCTGAACATCTGTTGCGAACCCGGGATTCGGTCCATTCCTTTCGAATTACTCACGTTCGCCTGCCCCGTTGCGACCCGCTGCAACATGACATCCTCGGCTTGGTATTGCTTTGTACTTTACAACGTTGCTTGACATTGCGTCGGTTTGCTTGGCACCCTCCCCCTGCTCCTCTGGGCCCTCCTCCTCCTCCTCCTCCTCCTCCTCCTCCTCCTCCTCCTCTTTCTGCCGCTCCACCACTCGTTCTCCCACACATCCGCTTCCTTCCCTAGCTCCCCGACATTCCCCCCCTCCCGTTCTTCGCCCTCCACCCAGCGTCTTTCGGGGGCCCCTGGGCCAGGGACCGCCCGAACTTTCGAAGACTTCTGCAAACCATCGCAGGCAAGGGGTCAATTTTTCCACGGCCACGATGGATAGCGCGAACGACCAACATATGCAAAGCCTCAAGGACCAAGGTGCATGACGCGAAGCGCCAATGCAGTCCTGTGTATATATACATATACACCAAAACATGTTTTATAGGGCCGGGGATGCCGGAAAAAGCCTCCGCCCCGTAACGAATTTGGCCCACCCCAGGCCTCCAGGCAACCCTTCAGACGACCAGGGAGAACCTCACGAGAGCCCGAAGACGGCCCCAGACGGGTTCCAGGCGTTCCGGCGCGCTCCCGAAACGACCCCAGAAAGCCCCAATACGGTCCACGACGACCGCCGAGAAGCCGTCATACCCCAAAGATCGCTCCAAAACGTCCCAAGAGGCCTCCAAGAGCACTCCCCAGAAGGCCCCAAGAGGCAAAAGTCATTGATTTTCTGCGGGCTTCTGGTGAATTTTGGGGTTCTCCTCTTTTCGGCTTTCCGACGCTCCAAGACGGCGGTCTTCTGGGCGTCCGAAGCCGCCTGGGAGGCTCCCAAATCGCCCCACAACCATCCGAAAGGGCTTCCAGGAAGTCCAAGAGAGTCCCAAAACGGCACAACAGGGGTCCAAGATGGCCCTCAGAGAGCCCCATGGCGGCCCAAGATGGCACCAAGACACCCTCCGAAGCATTCCAAATCGTGCCCCGGTCGTTCAGGGAGACCGCGGTTGGAGGCAGGGTGGCCCGAGGAAGCTCCCAGAGGCCCCCAGAACATGCTCAGGAGGCCTCCAGAAGGCTTTAGTAAGAATGCCTGAACATTTTTTGTGAGGCCCCCAGAGGCTCTCCAAGGAGGGGCCTCCGCAAAAAGAGTTGAGGAGGATGGCGAGAGTGCGCAGGATATGGCGAGAATGAGGAAAAAGGAGCATGGAGGAAGGATGACGAATAACATTATTATAACGGCGATGCCGGAAACGGCCACAAGGAATTTTCGCTAAATTGTCGGCTTGATTTTCCTGCCATTCCGCCTGCATGCCAAACTTCAAGGACCAAGGTGCATGGCGCGAAGCGCCACTGCAGTCTTGTATTTGTGTATATACAGACATAATATATAGTCGGCCCTCTGGGGCCAACATGCGCCACTGTCCACCGCCCCCTGGTCAAAATTCAGCATCGGCGCTGCTATATTTCTCCATGGTTGAGAAAGCCAGCCCAATCCAGCCAAATTACGTTCAATTCAGCTCAATCCCGCTCCATCTAGGTCAGTCTTGTTCAACCCTGCGCGCCGCCAGTCCGCCTGGAGGGCCCCAAAACCGGAGTCTCGTTGCGCGCCCCGGATGCCAGGACTCTGCAAGCCGCGATTTTGCCAGATCCGGCTGGAGAGAAACGGACCAGGGCGAATACGTCTGACCCGCGGCTGCAGTTGGCTCGGTGGCGCCAGCGTCCAGGTTTATCAGGGTCATCGTGTACATGTGCGGCGTCTGCCGACGGGGCTGGCCGCGCCAGCACACTCAGGCGAGAATCCTTCCGCCTCTGAGTGGCCCCTTCTCCTCCTCCCCCCCCTCCTCGGCCGCCTGCTCTGCCCTCCTCTCCCGCTCTCTTGCACGCTGGCCACTTCGCTTCTCGGTGCCCCCGCCTAGCTCTGGCGCTCCCCCTCCTCCTCCTCCTCCACCTCCTCCGCCTCCTCCTCCTTCGCCTCCTCCCTTCTCTTCCTCCTCCTCCTCCTCCTCCTCCTCTTCCTCCTCCTCCTCCTCATCCTCCTCCTCCTCCTCCTCCTCCTCCTCATCGATCCTCCTCCTCCTCCTCCTCCTCCTCCTCCTAATCGATCCTCCTCCTCCTCCTCCTCCTCCTCCTCCTCCTCAATCCTGCAGACAGCGCTGCCCCACCGCCGACGGACAAGGTGGCACCTGTGGAGCGCGCACCCCCGCCCGGCACAGCCCGCCGCCTGGCCGAGCGCGCTGGCGACCGCCTTCGCTGTGCTCACGGAAAGGAAGCACGGGTGATGGGCCCGTTTTCCCACCACCACCACCACCACCAGAAGTTGGAGAGGGATGGGGTCCTCCACCTCCTCCTCCTCCTCCTCCTCTTCGTCGTCCTCCTCCTCCTCCTCCTCCTCCTCCTCCTCGTCCTCCTCCTCCTTCCCCCCTCTAGCTTATGGTGGTGGTGGTGGTGGAAAACAGGCCCATCAACGGGGCCCTAAGGTACCGTAAAGTGTCAGGTTTTGATGTATTGTTTTGCCGATCGGCGCGGGCCTTCGCCCCCCCCCCCCCCCCTCCCGCCCCCATGGAGTAGATCTTGGCCGTTGTTGGCGCCTTTCTCAAGCAGGTGGATTTTACTTTCTAAAGAAGAGATAGGTTCTACCACCCTCCCCCCCAGGCCTAAAGACCCCCCGGGAACCTATGCAAAACACATAGGATTCTGACCCAATGTCCATCCTACCTGTGAATTCATACTATCCCAGCCAGGCCGGTATCGACCCCCCCGTCATCCTTTGCAAAAAATACTATGCGCGCGCACTCGTTGATCACAAATCATATTTACCTAACAGCGAAGACTGATAGGTTTCTAATGGGCTAAAAAGAGAGCAGCAGATGACTCCACAGGGGGGTCTGGGCGGGTGCCGGACAGGGTGCCGCAGAAGTCGTTTTAAGCCAACAGTCACACACTTCGTGCTCTTCGACCTCCCAGAACTCCATTCCCGGGCCACATTCTGAATGCCCGGAGCCAACTGTAGGCCACTTCGTGCTCTTCGACTTCCCAGAACTCCATTCCCGGGCCACATTTTGAATGCCCGGAGCCAACTGTAGGCCACTTCGTGGTCTTCGAGTTCCCAGAACTCCATTCCCGGGCCACATTTTGAATGCCCGGAGCCAACTGTAGGCCACTTCGTGTTCTTCGAGTTCCCAGAACTCCATTCCCGGGCCACATTTTGAATGCCCGGAGCCAACTGTAGGCCACTTCGTGCTCTTCGAGTTCCCAGAACTCCATTCCCGGGCCACATTTTGAATGCCCGTAGCCAACTGAGGCTGAGGCAGGCTGCTGCTGAGGCAGGCTGAGGCTGAGGCTGAGGCAGGCTGAGGCTGAGGCAGGCTGAGGCTGAGGCTGAGGAGGCTGAGGCTGAGGCTGAGGCAGGCTGAGGCAGACGCTGAGGCAGGCTGATGCTGAGGCAGGCTGAGGCTGAGGCTGAGGCTGATGCAGGCTGAGGCTGAGGCTGA
Source organism: Prorocentrum cordatum (assembly GCA_963575745.1). Lineage (NCBI taxonomy): Eukaryota > Dinophyceae > Prorocentrales > Prorocentraceae > Prorocentrum > Prorocentrum cordatum. The sequence continues at coordinate 10,965 of CAUYUJ010002971.1, forward strand.
GGAAAAGGTTGAGGCTGAGGCTAAGGTTGAGGCTGAAGCTGAAGCAGGCTGAGGCTGAGGCTGAGGCAGGCTGAGGCTGAGGCTTAGGCAAGCTGATACTGAGGCAGACTGAGGCTGAGGCTGAGGCAGGCTGAGGCTGAGGCAGGCTGAGGCTGAGGCTGAAGGCTGAGGCAGGCTGAGGCTGAGGCTGAGGCTGAGGCTGAGGCTGAGGATGAGGCAGGCTGAGGCAGACGCTGAGGCAGGCTGAGGCTGAGGCTGAGGCAGGCTGTGGCTGAGGCTGAGGCTGAGGCAGGCTGAGGCTGAGGCTGATGCAGGCTGAGCTGAGGCAGGCTGAGGCTGAGGCTGAGGCTGAGGCTGAGGCTGTGGCTGTGGCTGAGGCTGAGGCTGAGGCAGGCTGAGGCAGACGCTGAGGCAGGCTGAGGCTGAGGCAGGCTGAGGCTGAGGCTGAGGCTGATGCAGGCTGAGGCTGAGGCTGGCTGAGGCTGAGGCCGAGGCTGAAGGCAGACTGAGGCTGAGGCTGAAGCAGGCTGAGGCTGAGGCCGAGGCAGGCTGATGCTGAGGCTGAGGCAGGCTGATGCTGAGGAAAAGGTTGAGGCTGAGGCTGAGGCAGGCTGAGGCTGAGGCTGAGGCAGGCTGAGGCTGAGGCTGAGGCAGGCTGATGCGGAGGCAGGCTGAGGCTGAGGCTGAGGCTGAGGCTGATGCAGGCTGAGGCTGAGGCAGGCTGAGGCTGAGGCCGAGGCTGAAGGCAGGCTGAGGCTGAGGCTGAAGCAGGCTGAGGCTGAGGCTGAGGCAGGCTGAGGCTGAGGCTGAGGCAGGCTGATACTGAGGCAGGCTGAGGCTGAGGCTGTGACTGTGACTGCCGTTGCCACTGCGACTGTCATCGCGAATGCGACTGCGACTGCGAGAACAGGAGAATTCTACAACTGGATTCTCATCTGGATCTTAAGGGGAATGTTTCCATATATGCTTCTACACATCGCTGTTAGGTTGCTTTGCCGGGATAATTTTTCAAGAGCCCCTTGCAAAAATAAGGCCGAAGTGCACACGCATGCGTTGTCGCGCGCGCATGCCGGAAATCCTTCAAACACCTTAGGTTTTGGTTTCAGAAGGTGTTCGAAATCTAGTGTCAAAAAACATATAAAAGCACAGGGCTTCGCAACACGGGTTTTCAAATAAAACACGCGCGCTCTTGCGACCTCGTAACAAAGAAATAGGTTTCTAAAGATTTTCAGAAAATGCTACCAAACGGGCTTCGCGCGCGCATGCCGAAATCGTTCTAACGCCCTTGCGCGCGTGCCGTCGCGAGAATCCTTTGCAACAAATGGGACGAAGTGCACGCGCGCGCGTCGTCGCGCGCGCATGCCGAAATCCTTCGAAAACTTTTGGGTTCGGAAGGATTTCAAAATCGACTGTTCAAAAAACATACAACAACACAAGGTTTCGCAACACGGAGTTTCAACAAAAGCGTGCGCGCGCTCTTGCGAATTCTTGAGAAAACCATGAGATTTCAACATGTTCAAAAAATGCTACCAAACGGGCTTCGCGCCCGCATGTCGAAATCGTTCGAACGCCTTTGCGCGCGAGCTGGGGTGGCACGGTCCATGTCAATTAGGCAGTGCGAGCCACTCTCGCGCGTCTGCCGCGCGCGCATTTCGAATTCCTTTCAAAACCTCCATCGCCGACGCGAAGACGCCGTCATCGTCGCCAGCGTGATCGGCATCAGCGCCATCACTGGCCGTGCCGTCGTCGCTGTCAGCATCGTCGCCAACATCGCTACTATCATCACCATCATCATCATCATCATCATCATCATCATCATCATCATCATCAGCATCATCACCATCATCATCATCATCATCATCATCATCATCATCACCATCATCATCATCATCATCATCATCATAATCATCATCATCATCATCATCATCATCATCATCATCATCATCATCTTGTCTACACTTGTCGACGTTGCCATGATACAGCTCCCGCCCAAGTCGCCGACTCGCACTCAAGTGCCCGCCTGGATGTGCCGAGCGGTCAGCACCACCGCCGCGGCCGCGTCGGTCGCGCCAAGCTACCTGGCCGCTGCGCGCGCGCACGCGCGGGCTGGCGCGGCCGCAGAGATGCACCAGCCAGTGCCAAGCTCTCATCGCAATCGCCGCCGCATGAGGTTTGCAAACCAAGTTGCGGGTGGGTGGGTGGGATGTTTGCGCGAGCAGTGGAGTGGACAACTCACTGTGAACAGAACTTAAGTTCCCCTCACAGGACGCACTGTTGCAAATAGGCGCATTAAGCAGAGGTCCGTCGCCAGACCCCCCCCCCCTCTCCCCCCCCCCCTTCCGCCCACTGTCGAAACGCCGGATGATAACATGTTCGCGAACTGGTGTGCTGCGGGAGGGGCGGAAGCTACAGAGACCTTGGAAGACAACCCAGGGTCTAGCACACACTCGCGCGTCGGGGGCCGCGGGCAGCTCTGGGGACCAGAGCGCGCCGACTCGCGCGCGGGAGACGTCCACGCAGCGCACGAGGGCAGTTGGAATCCACTGTTGTTCTGAGACAATTGTATAGGAGGGGGTACAGAGGACAGAGCGTTTACACAGCTTGGAGAAATTAGTGCGTCAGCTAACGCTCAACTGATCAGTGTTCTGCGTGTCCGTGTACCCCCCAGAACTCAGCGACCGGTTGCAGAACTTCGTGTTCTGGGTAGTCGTGCGCGGCGCGTTTCCAGGCCAGGGGCTCGAGTCCGCGACTCTCCTTGGCGTCGCGTTGGTGCGCCCCGCTTTGCAGGTGTACATGTCGGGCCTACCTCATCCAGGAGATCGCGTTAAGCAGATGCGGCGTACCAGAAAGAGACTCGCCTCTGGCGCGTCTCGCCTTCCGGCGGAAGGCGGCGGGAAGGCGGGCGGAAACAGAACGGCGGTGGCTCCGCTGGCGGAAGCTTGTGAAAGGCGGCGGAAATAAGAGTGATACGCCAACGTGTTTGAATTCAGGGGCTCTTGAGTCGACCATACGGGGCGCGTGCACGGGACAGAGTGTATGAATCGTTGGTTGTTCGCACTGTGCACGCGTCGCACACAGCACACATCTCTGACCACGACAGTTCGGCTCAGTTTCGGCGCCCTGCCGTGGCCAGTTTCGCCGCCGGAGGGGCCCCCCCCTCCGCGGGAGCCATGGCAGACCAGCTGAACACGCAGGCCTTCTGGAACGACTTCCTGCGGAGGCCCGATGCGAGGGCGGCCTACCAAGCGGACAGGAAACTGCAGATCAAGAAGTCGGAGTGGCTAAAGGAGAGGGACGAGTTGGAGGAGTTCGGCAACCGCCGGAAAGTTCTCGCAGACGAGCTAGAGGCCGCGCCTGCGGATCTAAAAAAGTTGATAGCACCCATGTTCCACATCAAGATGGTGCAGCAGTTCCTCTGGATGATTCAAGATGCTTGCGCCATTCCGCCGACCCCCAGGGAAACATGCGATTGATTCTGCGCTAAAGGACTGAGTTGGGCAAGCCTTCCGAGCACAAGCCCGTGACATGTGGCACTTCGCATCGCGAGCATCCTGAAGCCGGGTCTGTTGCAGACCTTCTTGGGGGGGGGTCCTTGGAGGCCTCGAGGGGGGTGGGGGGGGGGGGCGGTTCTTGAGAGCCTTGCTGGGGCTCCTGGGGACCTCTTGGGGACCTGTTGGGCCTTCTGTGGGCTTCTTGGGGGTCTGTTGAGGGCTTCTTGGGGGCATGTTGGAGGTCTTGGAGGACATTTTGTTGGGGAGGGCCCCTGGGTCCTCCTCGAGTTCCCCATCTTGGGCCCCCCTTGCGGCCCTCTTGGGGCCCTCTTGGGGCCTGCTTGGGCCACCTCGGGCGCCTCTTGGGCCGTCTTGGGCGCCTCTTGGGCCGACTTGAAGCCCTCTCGGGCCGGCTTGGGGCCTCTTGGAGCGATTTGGGGGGCCTCTGGGGTCGTCTTGGAAGCTGGTAAGGCCCCAAAAGGTGAAAGCCCTAAACACAGATTTGTTTCCCGAACGGGATTGGGACGATTTTTGTTTTTGAGGGCTCTCGTGGTGGTCCTCTCGGAGCCCTGGGGTGTCTCGAGGCCCTCACGGGCCGTCTTGAGGCCCTCGTGGGTGCTTTTTGGAGCCTTCTGGGCGCGTTGCCGCCCAATTTTGCATCGTGGGCACCCTGCAGGCGACGGGGGCTGGAGTTGCGGCTCCAGGGGCACCGGGGATGCGCTGGCGAGCTCGTCCCCACGGGGGGAGGGCCCCCGCCCCCTGCACTGGGCCTCCCAGGGAGGGGGGAAAGGGGGGAGGGGGCCTGCCAAATGTCCCACACGCCTTCGCACCCCCAGGAAGCGGGGGCCGGCGGATCTTCGACGAGTGCCAGAAGCACAAGAAGGAGAGCATCGGCGGGCTCGGAGGACCCGCGTTCCTCGAGAAGCTTCAAGACGAGGGGACTCAGGATCACCTCAGAAAGCTGAGGACGAACTTCCAAGAGGGTGGGGAAGAACGAATGCAGCAATTGCAAGACAACTGGTATGGGATCTGCAACGAAATCCACCAAGATAACCAAAAACAGGCGGACGACAAGCCAAGAGTCTGTTCCGACATCACCACCCTCAAACATATCCTGGAGTACGGCCAGGAGGCTAAACGCCTGGGCAACGAGAAATTCAAAGAGGGCCTGTACGATGATGCCCTCTTCATATACGGCCAGGGGGACGACATGATGAAGAAGTTCACGGTGGGGAAGCACCTCAAGAATGAGAGCAAGTGGTACAAGGAACACCACATCGCCTGCCTGAAAAACAAGGCCCAGGCCGCGCTGAAGTTGGAGAAGTGGCACACTGCACTGGAGGCGGCTGAGGCGGCTATCGACCTCGACCCGAACGACCACAAGGCCTGGTTCAGGAAAGTCCTGGCGCTGAAGGGCATCGGAAGATTCAAGGAAGCAGAGGAGGCCCTCCTGAAGGTCGAAGAGGCTGCCAACTGGAACTGCGACAGGGTGCAGATCCTGAAAGATTGCGAGGCTGAGCGCAAAAAGATCCACCTGGCTGCTGCGAAGCACAAGGTCTCAACGAAGGACATGCTCGGCAAGGCCTTCGAGGCGGGCATCTTTGGCGGGAAGCGCGAGAAGGAGCTGGAGGACGCCAACAGGATAGCGGCGAAGGTGCTCCCGCCCAACCTGAACTCCATGCTGGAGGTCGACAGGCCAGCAAAGTCCGGGGAGGCCGCGCGGCCCGTGGAGCGGAACGTCACGCTGACGGCCGAGCTCGCAGGGCACCTGGTGGACCAGCTGGCGGACGCCTACGGCGAGCCGTGGTTCCAGGAGCGCGTGCGGAAGTGCGCCCGAGACTCGCTCTACCAGCGCTCCGCCTTCGTGCCGCGCCTGGCCAGCATCGCCCTCGAGGTGCAGAGGCCCATCCTGGAGAGGTGGGGCTTCGAGGGCTCCCCGCACGGCGTCAAGGAGATGACCGTGGCCATCCGCGAGTGCGCCCACGACGGCTCCAGCGCCGGGCAGGCGATGCCGGAGTGGCTCAAGGCCAAGCAGGTCGGGCGGGTGGCAACGAGATGTGATGAGGGGTGGCCCCCAAGGGGGGGGGGAGAAGGAGAAGGCCCTCACGGGGCCCTGTAGGGCCCCTTTGGGAGCCCGTTGGTGCCCAAACTGGGCCCTAAGGGGCCCCTCCAGGGCCCTCTTCTTCACCACCCCATGTGGGTCACCCCTCATTACCACCCGCCCGAGCAGGACAGGTGTCTGGAGCTGCTCTACGGGGGCCGCGAGGAGGGGATGGCGGGCGTCATGATGGGCAGCTAGCCCTCCAACCGCGCGCCCTCGTTCTGGTGCCGTGCGTTCGCGGCACGGGCACCCGCTCCGGTTTGGAGTGCTCGGGGGCACGGCGTCCTGGTTTCACGCGCGCCAGCCTTCGGCAGGAGGGGGTCCAGCGGCGCCGCAGCGGGCAACACACGTTTGAAGCTGGCCTGGCAGCCGTCGAGATCTCCTCCTCCTCCTCCTCCTCTTCTTCTTCCTCCTCTTCTTCCTCCTCCTCCTCCTCCGAAAGGGTAAAACGCATAAAGCAGATTTCTTGGGTCGGCGCTTGGTCCCCCTGGCGCCGCCTCTGGCGCGCTCCGCGCGCCAGGGAGGGGTCCAGCGCCGACCCAAGAGATCCGCGCGGGCCTCCGAAACTTTGCGATCGTGCCGTGCTTCTTGCTCCGGGCTCGTCCCCTTGCCTCCGCACCCCCCCTTCGCCCTCCCTCGCCTTCCCTGGCCCCCCCCTCGCCCTCGCTCGCCCCCCTCCCCTCCCTCGCACCCCTCGCCCCCTCTCGCCCTCCCTCGCCCCTCCCTCGCCTCCCTCCTTCGCCCTCCCCGCCCTCCCCCCGCCGCCCCCCCCCCCCCCCCCCCTGCGCCCGTGCGCCCCGGCGAAGAGCGGCCGCGGCCCTGCACGGCGTGGGCTCTCGAGGGCGCCGCCGCAGACCGGGCCGCCAGGTGCTCGCGCGGACGCCAGCGGGGGAGGGGAGCAAAACGGATCCCGGCGAAGGGCCCAGGCATGCAGAAAGACAGCCACATCGAGCCGGAATCGAGGAAGAGAAGACGCCAAAAGTTTACGTTCCTAGTGTCTTGTCTGTGTCTATGGGAAGGAGGGGGCCGGGAGGCAGGATCGGATCCTCCGTGTGATCGCGTGGACGGGCAGAGTCGTGCCCTGCGTCCTCCCAGCACGACAGCTGTCTGTCTCGGCCGAGCGCAGGCCTGGGCATCGCAGGGCGGGGGGAGCAGCAGGCACCACCGAGGGCCGCGCGCAGGGGTGCGGGGCGGGCCAGGCGCGGCCCTGCGAGAGCCGAGGGGCGTGCAGAACTGCATTTCAATCGGGCGTGTCCCTCTACGGGAGGAATGTTCAAAGATAGGTTTGAAATTAGTCTGGAGACGATGTTCGGACTATTTTTGAGCATTTTTGGCATTCTGCCAAAAATTGTCAAGTTTAAATTTGCCAAGCAATCATTTTTTATGACAAGTTTGAGTGGTTCGCTCAGAATCCCCCTGTATGGGTCCCGACCTGAAAGTACATGGGCACGCGCTCTGGGAGGCCCGCGCGGGTGGCTCGGGTCGGCGCCGGGCCCCTCCCTTTGGCGGCGCCCTCGGCGCCGTCCCCTGGCTCGGAGGCGACGGCTGGGGGGCACTGCCCAGGGGAGGGGCAGCCACGCGCAGAGGGGAGGGGAGGCAGGGGGGGAGGGCTTCTTAGAAGCACCCCTGCTTCTTAGAAGGCGCGGGCCTTATCTATTGATTTAAGGCTGGCGCCTTCTAAGAAGCAGCCTCCTTCTAAAAAGCCATCCCCCCTCCCTCCACCCCTTTGTGCGCGCCGCGCCGCCAAGAGGGGCAACGCATGCATCCAGAGGCTTCCCAGCGAATGCGTGTAATGCTCGCCCCTGGGCGATCCGCCCCCCCCCACATCGTCGCCGCCGACAGGCGCGCTTCGCGCGCCAGGGGAGGGGGGTCCAACGCCGACCCAAGGGATCTGCCCGGACCTCCCACAAGGTTTGCGTGCTGCGCCGTGCGTCTGATCCTTCTAGAGGGCGGGCGGGGGGAGTAGGGGGTGGGAGGGGGCTCGTGGGAAGGGATAGCCGCCTTTTGAAGACCGTGTCGTCCCGCGCGACCTGGGAGGCGGGGGGGGGCCTCTGCTCGGAGGGCCGCCCTCCTCCTCCTCCTCCTCCTCCTCCTCCTCCTCCTCCTCCTCCTCCTCCTCCTCCTCCTCATCCTCATCCTCCTCCTCCTCCTCCTCCTCCTCCTCGTCCTCCTCTTCCTCCTCCTCGTGCTCCTCCGCCTCCTCCTCCTCCTCCTCCTTCTCCTCCTCCTCCTCCTGACCGTGCGGGCTTGCCGCGCACAAGCGCGCGCCCGCCATCGCACACTGCGCGGAAGACACTGGCGAAGGCCCTCTCTCCGTGCGTGAAGCGCGCAGCGCCTCGATCCGCACGTGCGCCGGGTGCGCGCGGGGCCTCGCGAGGGCGCGTCGAGTTGGAGAGCACCGGCGTAGTATCGGAGATTGATAGACCTCCTACCCTGACACGTCGAGTAGCGAATTGGCCGTTTTCGGTTCGCGAGAGGGCGTCGCGGCCGTCATTTTTGCGAGTCCGGGTCCGTCGGTTTCGGTCCTGGGCCGTTTTCACGAAAGGGTGGCTTACGAAAGGGAGGTTTGTCCACCGCCGAGTGTAGATGCAGCAGCAGATGCATGGGTTGAGTTCCGCATGGGTTGAGGCACGAGTGGGTTTCGCACGAGCTAAGGCAGATGAGACGCAGGCTGGTGACATTCTGGGTCACTGCCATCCGGAAGGCGGCATATCTCCGGCGTCATCCCAGCATAACGTAGACATGAGCCGTTTATGAAGTACACCAGTGGTCGGTATCTTGGGGACGTCATCGGACTTAGGATATCGTGCGTATGTATCAGTCTGACGTAGCTGAGAGGAGAGGCAGAGACAGACGGACAGACAAAAACACAAACGCAGACACATCTAGGCACATACGTGTATATCTGTATCATATATATATATATATATATTATCGCAGTGTCGCTTCAAAGTTGCTCCAACACCTTTGTCGTCTGCGCTGTAGATCAGCGCCCTCAGAGCTCAGAGCGTATTGGGAGAGCGGTCGGGCGTACGTGTATGTTCGTGTTTGTAGCACGCGCAACCCTCACCCCTGTTGTCTTTGTTTTCTTCTGGTTCGACGCATCTGGTATCTCCATGTGCGGCTGAGGCGCTGGAAAAGGCAAAGAAGATTGGTGCAGAGGCCGTTTGCGATCTGGGGTCGCTCCGCCTCGGTCAACGACGCCTGCCTCAGTCAATACCTGCACCCGCCTTGCCAGGCAATCTTGGGATTCGTTGGGCAAGCAGTTGCCAGCTGCTGGGGTCGCAAGAGGGGGTCAATTGGACGATCGAAAGCTTCCGTTCAGGAGGTCGAAACTCCAGGCTGGTACGACGGAGCTTCCAGAATGGAGGAAGAAGTCCTCCAGAACGGAGGCCAGAGGCCTCCACTCTGAAGGCTTGCGGCCCTCGCCGCGCAACCGGTCTTGTGCTGCCGCTGGTGGGCTCTGAGAGAGACGCAGGTGGACTCCAGGATCGGCGACACGGTCCCGCAACCCTCGTCAGAATTGACCTCAGAAGATGTCTTACGTGGCTGAATTGCTTGCGGGGAGATCCTGGACAGAGTGGCGCTGACTGCGAGGTACTTGTATGCGCCGCCCCTCCAATGTCGGTCATCATCGAACTTCCGAGTCGTTCCCGGTCAGACCACCTTTGCCCTGGCCCCGACATTAGAGGGGCGTCTATCGACATTAAAGGGCGCGCCGACATCGCAGGGGCGTGTTCGATTTTGATGAGGGTAGTAGGATCGAGGCCGGTTCGGGGAGGATGCCCTGGTGCCCAGACCTCCTCGCGTCGTGAAAAAAATCACGACGGGAGGTTCTTCGCTATCTTCGGCCTCTGGGGGCCCTTACCAGGCCCTGGGGGCGTCAAAAAACGACTCGGGATGCAACACTGGTCCCGGGGAAGGGGTCCAGCCCTGTGGGGGTCGACGTTGTGACCAAAATCACGACGTCGGGGGTCTGGGTGCCTAGTGCGCTTCGTGCTTGTTGGCTGTTCTTGTGCATCCTGGGGAGGTTATCCTTGGATGTTCTGTCTGCTCTGGCCGACGGAGGTCGAAGAAGAAAAAGACGGCGTAAACATAAACTTATGGCGCTCCGCGCGGATGTCTTGGATCTGCGCTGGGCCCCCCAATCGGCGGCGCCTCCGGCGCCGCCCCTGGCGCGCTCCGCGCGCCAGGGAGGGGGCCCAGCGCTGAGAAATCCGCGCGGAAAGCCAAAAGTTTGTTTATGGCGTTTTCCTTCTCTTCCAGGAGGGCCTCATGTTCTCGGAGGACGCTCTTCTGGCCTGGGTCCGACTGTAGGCTGGATAGGCGTCCTTCTCTCCGGGGGGGGGAGGGCGGCACGCCAGCCCCGCCCAAGTGGGGCCCGAGTAGACGGTGCCGGGGGATGGCGCGGCATCGCCGATATTCCGGCCCGCCACGCGGCGCGATCCGGGGCGCTCCAGAAAGGGCCCTCGGCTTGGAGCTTCGAGGGGTCGAGAGCTTGGCCTCTCTTCTTCGGCGGCGTGTCGGCGGAAGCTGGCGGAAGTAGAACGGCGGCGGGTCCGCTGGCGGAAGCTGGCGGAGGTAGAAGTTGCTCACCCAGTAGGCTGCAGCTGTTTTGGGCTGGTGATGTCTGGTACGAGCCAGCGTGGATCGGGGTGACCCAGAAGGGGATCCAGCCGAAAGGGGGTGGTGCAATAGATTTGGGGCAATCGTGGGGTACTGCGCCGGAGAATTGTGTTGAATTGCATTGCAAGTCATGTGTTGGACGCGAAAATGCAGCAATACATCTGCGCCCCGAAATGTGTTGCACGCCCCAAGTGTATGGCAACCCCACGAATCTACCGCACCAGATCTATTGCACCACCCCCGTGTCGCTGGACCCGCTTTTGGGTCAGCCCGAGATGGGGTGTAGCCAATGGCGTACGGTGGGGGGCGTTGGCTGAGGAATGTGCCCGGGAGGCCTCAGACCCTGGGGGGGTCCCTCATCTAGCAAGGGCGGCGGTGATGTCCACGGCCAGTCCACGATCGGAGTTCCGCGGGCTCCTAGACCCTGGGCTCCTTGTCCAGTGGTTCCTTACCTCGGGGGTGGTCAGAACCCCCACACAGACACGTCGATTGGTGAATTGTCCGTGTTCGGTTCTCGAGGGGGCGCCGCGGCCGTCGTTTTCCAGGCCTGCGCCCGCCAGGTTGGGGCCCGAGGCCATTTTCACTGAACCACGTTTTGCTAGAGGGGCTGCTGCCCATCCCCGAATCCGGTGCCCTCACCGTGTGGACACCTGCATACGCACAAGGTGTGGGAGCCCTGCGAGGATTAGTTTCTGAGGTCGGCGCTGGACGCCCCCTCTTGCGGCGCTTCTGGCGCCGCCCGTGGTGCACGCCGCGCGCCAGGGAGGGGGGCCCAGCGCCGATCCAAGAGATCCTCGTGGAGCGCCAAGAGTCTATGTCTGTGGCGTTTTTTCTTCTTCTGGGAGGGCCTCATGCTCTCGAAGGATGTTCTCGAAGGATGTTCTCCGAGAGTTCCGCTCGGATCTCCGACAGTTTGTGCCTTTTTGTTTTCTGGCATTCTCCTCTCAGGCGATCGCGAGCATGGACTAAAGGGGGCGTGGATCAGCGACGGGGCCCGCTTCCATGGGACATCGCGGACTTCCGCCGCCGCACGAGGCGGCACCGGTCGCATGTTGGGGAGGACACCTCCCCCGATCCATGGATTTGGCGACCGCGCGCCAGATCCATGGGATCGCCAATCCATGCCTGCGCGCCCCCGATTCTAGTTTTGGAGTCGGACCTTCCGCGTCCGGCTGTCATCGGTGCATCGGCGAGGCGGTGAGATCTCTGGACCCCACGCATCCGGGGCCCCCCGTGCGGGCGGACGGCACGAGAGCGCGGAAAGGAGCGCGCTTCGCGAGCATCGCGCTCGTGCTCGTGGGGGTTGGCGCACCCGCGCGTCTGCCTTCGCGGGGGTCAGCGCTTCGCGATGACAAGCGAACCTTGCGCTTCCGCGGCGCCGAGAGGCAAGGCGGCCCAGAGGTCTGCCAGTTGTGGGCACGCGGTCTCCCGCGAGATTTTCATGTGCTCTCTCTCTATATATATATATATATATATCGTTTTGTTTGATCCCTCTCTCTCTCTCTACCTCTCCCTCTGTGTAGGGAGTCCTCGAGCGAGAGTTGTTCGCCATGTTGTATTCAGCGGGCCAGGCCCTAGAGTCTCGCACGTGATTTTCTAGGCGCCATCTCATTTCATATCATCTCATCTTGTAGCATCTCGTCTCGTCTCGTCTCGTAGCATCTGATCTCATCTCATATCATATCGTCCCATCCCATCTCACCATGTTACTCCTCTCAGATCACCTCGTCTCTCTCTCTCTCTCATCTCTCATCTCTCTCCCTCTCATCTCTCCCTCCCCCCCTCGCTCCCTCCCTCTGCGCTGGACCGTGGGCCCACCCGGCTGGGGCCCCTGGCAGTCCGAGCTCCGCGCAAGCTTCGGAGCCTGGCCTTCCCCTCCCCCCCCTTCGCCCTCCCTATTCGCCCTGGAGGATCGACAGCCTCCATCGGTCTTGGAGGAACAACACAAAGAAGGAGCACACACACACACACACACACACACCAGATTTCAGGATTCATGGGGGGCGGTTTGATGAGGGCGTCTACTAGGAGCTGTCTTGGCGAGTTCCAGTGGGGTCTGGGCAAAAAGTCGCCCTTTCCTGGCTGGTTTGGGGGGGGGACTCGTCTGGGAGGGTTGTAACCCCTACCCTTTTATTACGAAGTCTGAAGAAATCGATCCACAAGAGGGGGTCTGAAATTACACCGGGAGGGTTGTGACCCCTGCCCTTGTGTTCCGAAGCCCGGAGTCATCGGTGAACAAGACGCGGCCAGAACGGGGGTCGGACCTCCGTGTTGGAGGCCTTCGATCCTCCTGCGCGGGTCCTCGCCTGCCTCATCCCGCCCGGGACGGGAGGGGACGGAAAAAGGGTGCACGCCACTCGCCTACGGGCGTGCACGCGCACGGGGCCGGAGGGGGCAGCTTGCGAAGCCTCCGTCGGCGGTGAGACGAGTTACGTTTGCATCTTCGGGGGGACCTATCTTGTCCCGTAAGTGGCCGTCTACTATTGCCATCCGACGTGGGTTCGACGCGGATTCGACGTGGGTTCGACACGGATTCGACCCGGATTCGATACAGATTCGATTCGTTCGACACGGATTCGACACGGATTCGACGTGGATCGCGGCGCGACGGGATAGACAAGGTCCCCCGAATATGTAACACACGACGACGGGGGAAGTGAGGAGGAGGGGGCCTTCTCAGAAGGTTCAGAAGTCCCCACGGCCTTTCAAGAAGTGTTCGAAGCCTTCCCCGAAGACACGGGAAGCTCCTCAGAAGGCGCGAGGGCGTCTGGGAAATCCCGCCGCCTTCTGAGAAGGCCTCGCTAGCCGCCGACTCTCCCCCCTCGCTCTCCTCACTCCCCCCCTTCCTCCCTCGCTCCCCCTCCCCCCTTCCTCAGAAGGCGCGAGGGCTTCTGAGAAATCCCGCCGCCTTGGAGAAGGCCTCACCCCCCCCCCTCGCTCGCCGCCGACTCCAGGAGCTTCCAGATCGGAGGACGGATCTTCCAGAAAGGGGTGAGGGCCAGATCATCAAAGGCAATCAAGGCGGAGGTTCGACCTCCCTTCTGCAGGCTTTGCTTCTCCACCCTGGAGTCTTGCTTTTCCCCCAGGATGGAGGCTCTACCTCCAGACTGGAGGTTTTCGATCCTCGGGGGGGGGCGTCCCCCAGGATTGAGCTCGAGATTCCGTTCTCGAGGTTTTCCAGCCTCTGGGCGTGTTTTTGTCTGGCGTCGTGAAAAGAGAGCGAGCACGGCGTCCAGATCAAGCATCAAGACTCGAAGGTGCCCACCCCACGTCTACACGCACGCGATCCCTCTATAGGCCAGATCGAGCCATGGAGGGCTCTGATGCTTGAAACATGGCAGGGTCGCCAGTCCAACACGATGCACGATGCAGCCAATTTTGAGGAGGAGGAGGAGGAAGAGGAGGAGGAGGAGGAGGAGGAGGAGGAGGAGGAGGAGGAGGAGGAGGAGGAGGAGGAGGAGGAGGAGGAGGAGGAGCGCGCGACCTCTATTCCTCCACTCACCACTCCAGCACGTGGCAAGGCGGGCGGGTTGCTTGGAGGCCTGGGGAAATTGTGTCGAGACGCCCGGGCGTGAGGATCATCCTATATCCTCCTCTTCCTCCTCCTCATCCTCCTCCTCCTTTCTGACGTTGCGCAGACTTGAGGCGAGCGCCTGGAGCGTGCATCCTCCTCCTCCTCCTCCTCCTCCTCCTCCTCCTCCTCCTCCTCCTCATCCTCCTCCTCTTCTCCTCCTCTCCTCTCCTCCTCCTCCCTCCTCCTCCTCCTCCTCCTCCTCCTCCTCCTCCTCCTCCTCCTCTCCCCCAAATCGAGCGCTGGTCCTCCTCCTCCTCCTGTGCTGGATTTTGGCACTGTCTCCCCCCCAAGGCCGAAGGCGGTGGAGAGCCCCCCGAGGCGGTGGCGAAGGCCGTGGAGGAGGCGGAGGCACGCATTGTCGGCCCTCCCTGTGCGGACGAGGGGGCAGGGGAGGGAGCGAGGGGGGGAGGGAGCACTCGTGCGAGCGGAAAATCCGACTCGGACTAGCTGGCCCAAAGGCGCTTCACGATGCACCGCTAGCCGAAGCCGAAGCCAAAGCTGAAGTGCACAGAGACATGGAACGGGCCCACACTGCAGGTTTGGTTGACAGCGCATCGTTGAGCGGTGTTGCAGCCTTCCTTGGGGAGTGAGCGAAGATGGGAGGAGTGTAGAGGTCTGAGTTGCCTCGATACGCCCGCTTAGATTCACAACACGTGCCGTGCTCAAAACGTCCGTGTCGATACGTTGCGTGTTGGCTCAACGTATTGGCCCACGTTCTGGCGAACGCATCGCGTGAGACCTACGTTTTCAGTCTACGTGTTGAGCTCCGTATCAATAAGTTGCGTGAGGTGTTTGTGAGTTGTTTGTTCTCTGGCCCTCCGGAGGCCTCTGGAGGCCTCCTGCTGCAGAGAAATTCCATGAGCCTCGTTCACGTCCGGGGATTTTGTTGTTGCTTCGGGTGGCGCGATCTTGAGGTTGTGCTTTCTTTTTGTTGCCTGTCTTCCCGATGAGGTCTTGAAGTATGCTCGATGGCCAGGGACCCAGACATGGTTGGAGCGTGTTTCTTTATTGCTTGGGGCATAATTGGCATTATAGCCCCCGGCCCCCCCTCCCCCCCTTATGACGTAGCGCCCCTCCCCCCCATCCAGTGCCCCTCGTCCCTCCATCCCCCCTTCCTCCTCCTCCTCCTCCTCCTCCTCCTCCTCCTCCTCCTCCATATCCTCCTCCTCCTCTTCCTCCTCCTCCTCCTCCTCCTCCTCCTCGTCCTCCTCCTCCTGCGGACTGCGGCCCCCAGGTCGCAGCCATCCCTCGAACCGAGAATTCGCCTCCTCCTCATCTCCTCTGCTCTTCTTGCACCTCCTCCTCCCTCTGCACTTCCCCTCCTCCTCCTCCTTCTCCTCCTCCTCCTTCTCCTCCTCCTCCTCATCATCATCAGCATCATCATCAGCAGCAGCAGCAACATCATCATAATCATGCCCCCGATCATACTCTCCCTCCCCTTTGCTTCGCCGACATCGCAAAATACGAACACGACACTCCTCTCTTCCTTGAGGTTCTGTTCCCCCGCCCAACCTGCACACTTCTTTTTGCACGCAGGAGTTCCCCGAGTTGGTGGTCGACATGGCTCTCTCGATTCAGAGCGTCCCCGGCACTGAAAAGCGAGACTCACGCTGCAGTGTTGGCCACTTTTCAGGGTCGGCGCTGTGCTCCCGTGAGTGGCTTTCCCGCCCCATCGTGGGCCACAGTTCTGTTCGGATCTTCTCCTCGTCGTTTCCTTCCCCTCCTCCACCTTGACCCTGGTCCTCCGGCTTGTCCCGCTTCTCCTCCAGTTCCTGACGTTGTTGCTGTTCATTCATCAGCACGTTTCCTCGTGCTCATCGTCCTGTTCATCTGCCACCTATTCCTTCTCCTCCTCATCCTCCTCCTCCTCCTCCTCCTCCTCCTCCTCCTCCTCTTGCTCCTCCAATGTGCAGAGCCCCCCCCCACTCTCCACTCTGATTGCGCATCACACGATGGGGTCACGGTCCCCCAGGGCACCCCAGTCGGCGGACAGAATAGACATCGGCGCAGCGGGAAGGGATAGGTAAGAGAGGCAGGGCGTCAGGTATGGCGCGGGCGTGCCGTTAGTTTGCCTCCTCCCACTCATTTTCTCAACCTCCTTCTCCACGCGCCTCCCCCTGCTCTTACCTACACCCCCATCCTCCCGCCTGCGATGGATTGTTTTTCCAGTTTCCGGCCCCCCCAGAAATCCCGACCCTTTTTCCCAGAGCTGGCTCTTCATCCCGAGTCGTTCTTGTTGACGGTCCCGAGGCCCGGCGAGGGCCCCCAGGCCGAGAGTGGCCAACAAAAATCCCGCCGTGATGTGTTCACGGCGCGAACACGTCGAGTGGTCTCCCTCTCCCTCGAGAGGGGCCCCCCTGGAGATCCCCCCCCCCAAACCCCGGCGGCGGCCCCGCAGGCGGCGGCTTCGGACCTCACCGGCGCCTCCACCGAGCTGGGGACGGAGCTCCGGGGGTGTGGCGGAGGAGGGGATAGGCAAGGTGCGCGAGAGGAGGGGCGATCGGTCGAGCACCGCCTCGACGGGTCGGAGCCCGAGACCCAGGCGCTGCGGCGCCTTCCCCCCTGGGCGTCCTGGCCAGGCTTCGGGCCTCGGGGCCACCACGCATCGAGCCAGCTCGAAGAGTGCAGCAGAAAGACGGGGTGGAGGGTGGAGTCGGGCATGCCCCCCTGCAGGAGGAATATTCAAGGCCAGTCAGCAGAATAGTCGAAGGACGATTCTCGACTGTTTCTGATCGTGTCTGCATTCGCTTTGACTGTTGTTGCTTTCCTTCAACATCCGCCTGCAGAAGTAGGACTCCAGTCGTGGTTATTTTTTTGGGTACGCGGGCGCGCGAAGACGAGGCGAACGCCGTGCAAGCTAGGGCGGGCCGCGCCGAAGCAAAGGAAAAAACAGCGCGAGCGAGCGGCGCCCGGCGCAGAGCGGAACTGGGACTGGGCACGGCGCAGCCGAAACGGCGCGGGAGGCACCACGGACCAGCACCGAGGTCTCAGGCCCACTGAGGCGCCAATGAGGACGCAAGTGCTGTAGGGAGTGACCACGCGCATGGAAAGTCGGCAGTAGACCACCCCAGGACGCACACCCAGAGATCCGATGTCGTGATTTTTTCGCTACGGGGTCCCCGGAAGTCTGAACCGATTCCCTAGGACCAGCTTTTCATCCTGAATCGTTTTTGACGGTCCCGGGGCCCGGCGAGGGCCCTTAGAGGCCGAAAATTGCGAAAATTTCCGTCTTGATTTTTTCAACACGTTGGATCTCTGGGCATGCCGACGACGGTGATTGGGTCTCTCGCGATGTTGTGTCTTGTTCGCAGCGTCGGATATCTCCGGGGAGCTCCTATCCGGCCACGGCCGCTGTGGCCGGCGGCGACGGGGCGCGGGAGCCTCGCGGGCGCGGGTCGCGCCAGGGAGCGGGGCGATCGTGAGATGTCCAGGCGGTCAGAGGGCTGTGCACGTGATGGGCCTGCTTTCCACCACCACCACCGTAGGTTGGACGGGGAGGGGGTTCCTCCTCCTCCTCCTCCTCGTCCTCGTCCTCCTCCTCCTTCCCCCCATCCAACTGATGGTGCTGGTGGTGGAAAACAGGCCCAGCACGTGCAATCAACTCGCACCCAGACATGATCGCGTCGTAAACAAAAATCACGGCGGGAGGTTTTTGTTCGCTGTTTTCGGCCTCCAGGGGCCCTCGCGGGGCGCCGGGACCGTCAAAAACGATTCAGGACGAGAAACCCGTCCCTGGGAAGGGGTCGAGATTTCCGGGGACCCCGTAATGAAAAAATCACGACATCGGATCTCTGGGAGTAAGGACGGGCAATCTTCCCAAGGGTACCCTTGCATCCTTGCCTCCTCGGTCCATCCTTGGCAACTTTCGTTGGCCGCGCCCCGCTCGAAGAGCCTCGAAATGGGCGCCCAAGGCCCTTGCATCCGTACCGCGCATCCGTATGATACTGTCCGACCGTGTAGCTCTGCGGGTGCGCCGATGGAATGCGTTCGACGTCTCACACAAGTACGAGGGCGTGGTCACGCCAGGGGTGAATGAGCCACCTTGTGCTGGAGCGAAGCCGCGGCTGAAGTCCCAGTGGAGTCGAGCTCGATCGACCGCTGGACAGAAATCAGCCGGCGGAAAAACCATGCGCACAAATACACACGCACAAATTTTGGCCAGACCAAGGATAGGTGCATATGCCTTCCTCGCCTGGCCAAGGAGGCACACACACACACACACTCTTTTTGGCGGTCGTGGCCCCGCGCGAAGCGACGAGGCGGAGAAAGGTAATTAAGTGCAGCGGCCAGGGGCCCGCGCTCGCTGGGCTCAAAGTGGGCGGCACACACACACACACGCAAACACACACAACACAACAATATCACACACATGCGCGCGCACGCACGCACGCACGCACACACACACACAACCACACACACAACCACACACACACGCGCGCGCACGCACGCACGCACGCACGCACGCACGCTCGCACGCTCGCACGCTCGCGCACGCGCACGCGCACACACACACACACACACACACACACACACACACACACACACACACACACACACACACACACACACACACACACACACACAACACACACACACGCACACACACACGCACACACGCACACACGCACACACACACGCACACACGCACACACACGCACGCACCACAC
Organism: Prorocentrum cordatum; assembly: GCA_963575745.1. Classification (NCBI taxonomy): domain Eukaryota; class Dinophyceae; order Prorocentrales; family Prorocentraceae; genus Prorocentrum; species Prorocentrum cordatum. The sequence goes on from CAUYUJ010002971.1 coordinate 29,424, forward strand.
ACGCACGCACACACGCACACACGCACACACGCACACACGCACACACGCACACACGCACGCACGCACACACGCACACACGCACACACGCACACACGCACACACGCACACACGCACACACGCACACACGCACACGCACACGCACACACACAAACACACACACACACGCCGACACACGCCGTGCGACGCACACACACATACACACACACACACGCACATGTTGTGGGCGTTGCGGCCCAGGCCTGGACGCAGGGCGTCCAGAAGTCTTGCCGGCGCGCGCGCGCCGGCAATCAAGTCAAGGAGAATTTGCACGATGCAGCAGCGGCCGAGCCGGCCAGAATGCAAGGTGGCCGGGGGGCCAGCAAGACAAATGCAAGGTGGCCAAGCAACGCGGAGGGGCCAGCGAGGAGCGAGGAGCGACGGCAGACAGCCGAGCGGAGATAGACGGACGGACGCGAGTGACAACGGGCCGACTGACAGAGGAGGGGGAGCCGAGGGCAATAGAGGGGGCACCAGACACCACAAGGGCAGGGAAACGCCACGAGGAGGGGAAGAAGCCAGCCGAGGAGCAGGGCGAGGGAGGAGGAGAGGAGGCACAGCACAAAGGCAGGAGGGCGGAAGGGGCGCGGGCCCAGCTAGGCGGGTCTGGGAGCGGGATCTCCTCTCGCACGACCCGCGCGTTAGAGCTCTTCAAGGTGCGCCTGTTGCACCTGTATCCGCGACGCCCGCGGATTCAGGCGCCCTGCCGTTCCTCCTTGTGGAGGGGTCCATGATCTGTAGCTGCACGCGTCGTATTCCAGCTTCCTCCAGGTCTCGCGAGTCCTGGTGACAGGGCAGCCCAGGCAACCCGCGTAATTAATAAGGATAGGCAGCCTTCCCAAGGAGACCCATGCATCCTTGCCCCCTCGGCCCATCCTCAGCGACTCTCGCTGGCCGCCCCCGCTCGCAGAGTGTCGGCCTGGCCTTCCAGGACCCTTGCATCCTTGCCGCGCATCATCATGAATCATGATACGGGCTGACTGCAGCTTGAGTCGCACACCCACGCACGCACACGCGCACGCACCGATCTCGGACCCAGGATGGGCCCGGCCGGGATCGGTGCCCGCGCACGGTTCTCGTCGCCGATGTGATCGCGGGCCAGGGCAGGCCGCGTGGGCCACGGGAGCCGCCGCTCTCCAGGGCGGGCCACCGTCCAGGGGGGTGGGGGGGCCCGCGCGGGCAGGGGGGCGGGAGCAGCAAGGGGCAGGGGAAGACGGTCGTCGTCGCGCCTGTCCTTGGGTGGACAAGCTGACGGCGATAGTAGAATGTTGATGATGATGACGACGACGATGATGATGATTATGATTATGATGATGATGCTGGTGATGATGGTGATGATGATGATGATGGTGGTGATGGTGATTTTGATGTTGATGCTGATGCTGATGCTGATGCTGGTGCTGATGCTGATGATGGTTATGATGATGCTAATGGTTATGGTGATGGTGATGATGGTGATGGTGATGGGCATGGTGAGAGTGATGGTACAGTCGGACCGAGGTATGAGATCGAGGTCGGTTCGGGGAGGGTACCATAATGTTCTTTGTACGTGTTGCATGTTCTTGTGCACCCTGGGGAGAGTATCCTTGGATGTTCTGTATGTTTTGGCCAGCGGAAAATCTCGTGTTCTTGAGCGATGCCTTTATGTATTGCGTCCGATTGTAATGGTAATGCAAGTTGTGATGGTGATTGTGATAGTGATGATGGTGAGGGTGATGGTGATGGTGATTGTGATGATGACGGTGATTGTGATGGTTATGGTCATGAGTTTGAGGTCGAGGGTGACGGTGGTAAAGTTGATGATGACGATGACGATGATGATGGTGATGGTGATGGTTATGGTGATGTTGTTGATGATGACGATGATGATGATTATGATGGTGATGCAGATGGTCATGATGATGATAATGATAATGGTGGTGATGATTATGATGCTGCTGATGATGATTATGATGACGATGATGATGGTGGTGGTGATGATGATGAGGTTGATGAGGATAATGATAATGACGATGAGCATGATGAGGATGATGAGGATGATGATGGGTATGAAAATGAGCAAGAGGAGAAGGAGGCTCTGGAGAAACATGATGATCATGATGATGATGATGATGATGATGATGATGATGATGATGATGATGATGATGATGATGATGATGAGAAGGAGGAGGAGGAGGAGGAGGAGGAGGAGCACGACGATGACGGTGGTGATAACGATAAAGGCCCATTAGTGGGATACTCCCAGCAGCGAGTCGGCGTCGGAATAGCTCCACTCTGGAGGCGCGATTGGCGCAAGAACTGCGGATTGCTCTGGCGCCTTCCAGACCAATGTAGCTAGATGTTACTTTCGAGGTGTTCCAGAGGGCCTCGCCTTGGAGGAATGGAGAAGTTGGAACTTCTTCATCGGCGGAACGTGACAGAAGGCGGCGAACATTAACCGAGGGTTCCTCCCCCTACTGAAGGCCCGCGGAAGCCGGCGGAAGGAAAAGATGCGCCCTCAAGAAATGACATGATTGTCGGTTCAGATTTTCCGGAACCCGCCATTTTATTACGAGGAGGGGCCCTGCACATCGGCACCTCATAGACGCACTTCGCTACGCGCCTGAAGGGTGTGGGGGATCAATTCACGGTACTGCCACGTCTTGGCACGATTGGTGTATTACAGCGTTGCCGTGTCGCCCCGATGACCTCGCATTGCGGCAAGCTCGCGCGCAGCGCATCTGGGGTTGAGTGTAGACCTGAGCGTTCGGCGGCAGCCGTGGGAAAGACAATGCGGCAGTTGGCTCTGACAAATCATGCTCGCGATTATGTTTGCGCATCGCCTCCGCTGGTCCAGTCGAACTCGTACGTACTCTTGCCTCTCGCAGCACGTACCTCCGAGGAGCTCGACGCGTTCAACGCCAAGCGCTCGGGTGCCGGGCTCGGGATGCCGAGCCGTCGGCTGCACGCGCCGCACGGGGCTGGGACGGGGCACGCGGGACACGCATTGGTGGTGTGAACGAGTTCCCCCCGCAGGATATTAGACCCCAGGATCCCTCGCTCTCAGACGGGGCCAACGATGGCGAGACATGGCAGGCACCCAGCATGGGAGATTCGACGCTACGCTTGCAGGACAAACTCTCCTTCCTTCTCATTCATGCCTTGCAGTCGGGGCTTATTTTGACGCAGCGTCGGCAAAACTCATGCTTTGAGTCCAACGAATTGGCGCGTCTTCGTTCGACGCCCACGCTGCGGGTCAACGAGCCGTCGAACTTGTACGCGTACACATGTGGGGCGCTCCAGAAAGTGCCCCGTTTTCGTGGGATTGAGAGGGTTGCCTTTCGCCCTCGGCAGCAACCGTCGAAAGGCTGGCATACCATGCAGCGGCGGCTCCTTTGGCGGAAGGCTGGCGGAAGCCTGCGAAAGTAAAGACTCGCCTCCAACACGTCAATGCGTTTTCATTCATCAGAATTCCAGAGTGGGCCACATGGTCTCAAGTAGGGCTGGACCTGAACGTTGTTCTGCCGGACTTCGGCTGTGTTTTGTTTCTCGTTCTGGCAGGGAGGTACAGGAAGACAGGTGGAGCAGAACGAAGGACACAACGAAACCGTCACGAAACATAGCGTTCGGGTCCAGCCCTGGCCCCAAGGCGATCTTCTGGGCCCCTCCGATCCAGGCGCCGTCGCTCGTGCTCGCGCCGTGCGCGACGTGCCGAGCTGGCGGCGCGGCCCGCACACGCCCTCAGCTCGGGCAGGCTCGTCAGTCTATGGTGCCCTGTGCTGCTGTCGGGCACGGCGCGCCCTCTCGAGGCAGCCCCACGCATCTTGAGGGGAACGAAGCGTGGCATAAGCACAGAGACCCGGGGATCCGCGCGGGTTTCTCTGATCGGCGCTGGGCCCCCCTCCCTGGCTCGCGGAGCGCGCCAGGGGCGGCGCCAGAGGCGCCGCCAGTGGGCTCCAGCGCGGATCCGAGCAATCCGCGCGGACCTCCGAGTTTTTATGTTCATGTCATTCTCCGATCCCCTAGCGCCCCCCCATGTCAACGCCAATGGTGCACACGTGCACACACACACACACACACACACACACATGTGGGGCAACTCGGAAAGGCGCCCGCCCCAACGGATATCCACTCGCCGCTCACCCCGTGCTTGGCATCTACCTGGGTCCGCAAGTTGTCGTACCGTATGTTGCGCCACGCAGTTCTGGAGCGCTCTGGAAGCACAACTTCGTCGATATGACAAGTGCTCTACCGCATGGACCCCCGTGAGAGTGCTCGCGCCTCCCTATTGGGACGGCCACGGCTGCTCAACCATTGATGCGTCATGAGCGCAAGCCGCCTTGGAAGGGATCTACTTTCGTGAGTGCGTTCCATGTCGGTGGGATTTGGTCCGTAACCTTCTGGCTCAAGACGCCTGGCGCGCATACCACCCCCCCGCGGCCAGGGGTCGTAGCGCTCGTGGCATGCGCAGCGCCGACCCGTGGGCGTGGACAGGACGCGCCCTGACACCGCCGCCGTCGTTGCGGGCCGCGCAGGCGAAGGCGCCCTCAGCTGCGTGGAGCGACGTGCAGCTGCGCAGCCACACGCCGCCGCCGCGTCCAGAGGGCGGTCCCCCGCCGAGGTCGCCGTGGTCAGGCGGCAGCGCCTTGGAGAGCCTGCGCTCCCTGGAGCTGCCTCCGCCCGTCGCCTGCGGGCGGACGCCGCCGAGGCGGCCCTGCGATGCCGCGGTCGCGCCCACGTCGCCGCTGCGCGCCCTCTGGCAGGAGGCGGGCCCCTCTGGGCCCGAGTGGTACGGTGGCGCGGCAGGCACCATCGCGGACCGGCGTTCCAGAGCCCTGGAGTGCAACCGCGGCCTGAGCCCCACAGGCGGAGGCTGCTCCAGCAGCCCGCTTCTCTCCCACGGCGCGCGCGGGCCCGCCGCGCGGGGCGCAGCCCCCGGCCTTCGCGACCCCGGCACAGGGGCGTGCCGCCCCCCTGCGGCCGCACGAGGCGAAGTCTCGGAGCTCAGCGACGGGCAGGCGTGGCCGTCGAGCCCTCAGCGCAAGAGGCCCTCGACGCCGCCGCCGCGCCCGTCGAGGTCGCGGCTGCGGGACGGCGGCTGGTGGCCCGAGCAGGGCCCGGCCGCGGCGGCCAGCGGCTCAGCGCCGGGCTACCCCGTGGCCCTGGGCTCGCCCAGCCGGGGCGCCAGCCCGCTCGGGGGCGCCGCGGCCGACGGCCGCTGGACGCCGAGCCGGGGCGCGAGCCCGCTCGGCGGCGGCAGCGCCGCGGCCGCGGGCCCTTTGGCGCCGAGCCCGGGCGCGGGCCCGCCGAGGGGCGGCGCCGGGCAGGCCGCGCTCGGCAGCCCGCCCGGCGCGGAGCGCCCGCGAGCGGGCCTCGGCGCCGCGGGAGGCGCCCCCGCGCCGGCCTGCGCGTGGGCGCCGCGGGCGAGCTCGCCGCCCCCGGCCGGCGGCGGCCGCTGGCGGCCGCAGGTGGGCGCAAACAAGGTGGATCAACCGGCTTTGATTGGGCGCCCGAGTTATACGGGGTAACTCGGGTCTGGGGTGACTCGGGCTTGGATTCCGAAAAAACGAACCCGAGTTAGCCCTGATCCGAGTTACCCCTGATGATTTGGGGCTCTAGACGCCAAAATTATCCGGTGTAACTCGGGCCTCGGGTAAATCGGGTTCGGAATCCCGTAAAACGAACCCGAGTTAGCCCTGACCCGAGTTACCCATGATGATTCGGGGCTCTGATTTGATCCTTTGATTTTGCTTTTTGGCGCGTTTTTGAAGCATCCGGCGCGGGCCCGGGCAAGCTTGACCTTTGTTTGTGAGCGGCGCGCGGGCCTTTCTTGGGGCTTCCGACGATGCCCCTCGCAGACCGCGCAGATATCTATGCAGGGGGGGAGGCCCGGCCCCCCGTGCCCCCCCTCGTTCCACAAGCTTTCTTCGTTTTTTCAGAGCCTGGAACCCTCATTTTCGGAAAAGGGTAACTCTGAAAGTGAGGGGCTGGGCAACGCTTGGTCCCAGCCGTGGAACGACATACGCCGCCAGATGCAAACGAGCCAAGCCGAGACTTCACTTTCTGTGTCAAGAACTTAGGACAACTCTCATGGTTTATGGTAAGACCCATAGACCCTGCAAATGCGGATAGGAGAGAGGGCCTGCTGTGGTCTCGGCGCATGCGCGCGCGCTGCGAATCAAAGAACTGAGGATTACAAGCCCACCGCAGGGGCCGATTTTCTCCCCCTGGAGCCACCGGGGATCAGGCAGCAAAAAAACAATGGGGATCCCAAGGCAGGCGCCGATTTTCTTGCGCCACAACGGCCTCCCCAGGGCCCCCATGAGGCCGCGCGGGACCCCCAGGCTGGGTTCAGTTAGACCCCCCCCCGGCCAGACAAATGAAGATAAACGCGACAACGTTCGCCTGCCCCGAAGCAACCAACGCGAGCACAACTCGAAATTCGTGTCCGCGGAGCCCCCTCCCTTCCACAACCGGGTGATGATTTGAACCGCATCCGAAGCATAAGCTCAACTAAATAACGGTGATCGAAATTCTCTGACCCAACGGGCCAGAGAGGTGTGTTAGAATCTCTTTCAGAGGCTCAGAACCGTTCTAACTCGCGCGCGCGCGCGTTTCTTCGCCTGGGGGATCCAAACCCGTGCAAATCGCGGCAAGATCCCGGCAAAGTGGGGGCCACGGATGCTGGAACTCCTGGAGGCTGTCTTCAGGACCCCCATGAGCGCCCCAGGAGCGCCCCAACGGACCCCGAGAGAGCTCCGAGAGGGCCCAAGAATAATGATCAATGATGGCCAGGCCAAAGATGGCCCGAAGACAGTCCCAGGAGTCCGCAAGATGGCCCCACGATGGTCCAATACAAATCCAACAAGGCCCCTTGAGCTTCAATTCCATGGATTTGTATGGCTCCAAAGAGTTGGGCGTCACCGTTTCTTCGGGCTCCCGACCGCCCAGGACGGCCCAACGGGCCCCCAAGATCGCCCGCCCTCCGCATGCTGGGGGGTCGTGCTTATCCTGCACCTCCTGCTCCTCCTGTTCATGCTGCTGCCGCTGCTCAGCAGCAGCAGCAGCAGCAGCAGCAGCAGCAGCAGCAGCAGCAGGAACAGCAGGAACAGCAGGAACAGAAGGAACGCGAGAGCCCCCCATCAGAAGTCTCTGGGGGGCTCTCGTGTTCTATGCGATGAGGGAATCCCCGGCGATCGCGATGAGGAGGAAGCGGAGGAGGAGGAGGAGGAGGAGGAGGAGGAGGAGGAGGAGGAGGAGAAGAGGAGGAAGAGGAGGAGGAGGAGAGGGGGCGAGGGAGGGGGGAACGTGGGAGGAGGAAGCGGAGACGAAGGAGAAAGGACGAGGAGAAGGATGAGGAGGAAGAGAGAGGGAGAGAAAGGGAAATGATGAGAGAGGTGGAGGGTGAAGCAGGAGAAGGGCGAGGAGGAACAGGAGCAGGAGCAGGAGCAGGAGGAGGAGGAGAAGGAGGAGGAGCAGGAGAAGGGGGAGGAGGAGGAGGAGGAGAGGATGAGAAGGGTGCTGATGATGATAATGCTGATGATGATGCTGCTGATGATGATGCTGATGACGATGATGATGATGATGATGCTGATGGTGATGATGATGATGATGATGATGATGATGATGATGCTGATGATGATGCTGATGGTGAGTATGATGATGATGGTGGTGGTGATGATGACGATGATGATGTTGGTGATGATAATGCTGATGATGATGATGATGATGATGATGATGATGATGATGATGATGATGATGATGATGATGATGATGATGATCATGATGACGATGCTGATGATGGTGGAGATGATGGTGATGGAGATGATGGTGATGGTGGTGACGATTGTCATGTGGAGAAGGAGGATGATACAGTTGATTAGGAGGACGGAGATGACGAGGGAAGGAGGAGGATGGGGAAGAGGAGAAGGTGAAGGGCGATGAGGAATGCATGAAGACGTTTTTGTTGGGGGAGGGGCTCGGATACTATTTATCTGATTGGCACTCGGAGGTAATGAAGGGTACCCTCCCGTCCCCAATGTTCATTGCCTTCGTACTCCCCCCTCCCCCCTTCCGCCTCCTTCTGGCCCCCTCCCATTCCTCTCCTCCTGTCCCACCTCTTCTCCCTCCTCCTCCTCCTCCCCTCCTTCTCTGCCTCCTCGCCCTCCCCCTTCTCCTCCTCTCTTCATCTCCCTCCCCTTCTTCTTTTTCTTCTTCTTCTTCCTCTTCTCCTCGTTCTCCTCCTGATCCCTCTCTACAGGGGTGACCGTGGACCTCAGTCGGAGCAATGCACATCAAGAGCTTCGATGTGTCAGTGGGCGTGGCGGGACATGGAGCGAGGCGTGGGCCAAAACAGCCCAGTGAGGGAAGCAGCCAATGTGAGCGCTTTCCTCACTGCCCCAGTGAAGGAAGCAGCCAACTTAAGCGCTTCCCTCATCGGGCCAGTGAGGGAACCAGCCAAATTGAGCGCTTCCCTCATCGTGCCCGTGGTGTAAGCAGCCAAAATGAGCGCTCCCCCCATCGGGCCAGGGAGGGAGGCAGCGAATTTCAGCGTGTCCCTCATCGACTGTGTTGTCTGATTCCTGCTCTGGCCGCTGCTGTTGGCTGGTTGCTGGTCGTGACATGCGCATGGTCTGGGCTCCCTTCCTAGTCATGCTGCTGCTGCTGCTGCTGCTGCTGCTGCTGCTGCTGCTGGTGCTGGGGGGGGGTCTCGCGTTCCCTGTGATGTTCCTGAAGGCGATCCCTCGCCACCGCGATGAGGAGGAAGCTGAGGAGGAAACGGGGCGAGGGAGGGGGAACGCGGGAAGAGGGAGCGGAGACGAGGGAGGAATGATGATGCTGATGCTGATGATGACGATGACGATGATGATGCTGATAATGCTGATGCTGATGGTGATGATGATGAGTATAATTCTGATTATGATGGAGATGATGAGGAGGTGGAGGACGATGCTGATGATGGTGCTGATGATGATGATGCTGCTGCTCATGATGATGATGATGATGATGATGATGATGATGATGATGATGATGATGATGATGATGATGATGATGATGATGATGATGATGATGGTGCTGCTGATGCTGATGCTGATGCTGATGCTGATGCTGATGCTGATGCTGATGATGATGATGATGATGAGGATGAGGAGGAGGAGGAGGAGGAGGAGGAGGAGGATCGTACTCCGGATGAGGGGGGAGGGGGATCTGGGAGGTGGAGGATGGAGCAGGAGAAGGGGGAGGAGGGGGAGAAGGATCATGAGCAAGAGGGAGGAGGAGGAGGAGGAGGAGGCGGAAAAGGACGGATCGGGACGTGGAGGGCGTGGAGGGAGGGGGGGCATGCAAGAAGAAACTTGCCGCAGGCTTCTTGGGGCATGCTTCTGTGCACGCGCTGTGAAACAGATGGGCCGTTGCTTCCCTCACTGGGCTGTTTTAGTCCGCGCCTCGCTCATTCCCCCCACTGCGTCCACTGACAACACCGAAACTGTTGATGCATATTGCCCCGACTGGGGTCCGCGGGCACTTCTGAAAAATAGGATCAAGATGTGGCGAATGAGGAGAAAGATGAGAAGGAGGAGGAGAGAAGAAGGGATAGGGCGAGGAGGCAGTGGAGGAGGAGGAGGAAGAAAAGGAGGAGGAGGAGGAAAAGGAGGAATAAGAAGGAGAGGAGAGAGAGAGAGAGAGAGAGAGAGAGGAAGAGGGGCAGAGGAGGCGAGGAGGAGGAAGAGGAGGAGGAGGAGGAGGAGGAGGAGGAGGAGGGAGGAATGAGGAGGGGGATAGGGAGGGGGGACGGGGGAGCACGAGGATGATGAGCAATCGGAACGGGAGGGTGCCCTCTACTACCTCAGACTGCAATTCAGACAAATGGTATCCGAGACCCCCCTTCAGAAAGAACGTCTTCATAGCCCGTTCCTCCTTCCCCATTCACCTTCTCCTCTTCTTCATCATCATTTGCTTCTTCGTCATCGTCGTCCTTATCAACCGCATCATCATCATCACCACCATTATTTTACCATCATCATCATCATCAGCAGCATCATCATCATCATCATCATCAGCATCAACATCCTCAGTATCATCATCATCATCATCATCATCATCATCATCCTCATCATCATCATCATCATCATCATCATCATCATCATCATCATCATCATCATCATCATCATCATCATCATCATCATCATGAATATCATCATCACCATCGTCGTCGTCATCATCATCCACATGACCATCGCGAGCATCATCAACACCTTCATCATCAACATCCTCCTCGTCATGACCCTGGTCCTCCTCCCCCGTCTTCTGCTCCATCCTCCACCTGTCTCATCATTTCTCCAACTCCCCCTCCCTCCCTCTTCCTCCTCATCCTTTTTCTCATCCTTCCTGCCTCATCTCCGCTCCCTCCTCCCGCGTTCCCCTCTCCCTCGCCCCCCCTCCTCCTCCGCCTCCTCCTCCTCATCGCGATGGCGAGGAATCACCGCATCACATGGAACGCGAGAGCCCCCAGCAGCAGCAGCAGCAGCAGCAGCAGCAGCAGCAGCAGCAGCAGCAGCAGCAGCAGCAGCAGCAGCAGCAGGAAGGGGAGCAGGAGCAGAATCAGCACGATCCCTGAGCACGCAGAGGGCGGGGCGATTTTAGGGGGTCTTTAGGAACGTCCTGGGCGGTCAGGAACGTCCTGGGCGGTCGGGAACCCGAAAAGGCGAAGACGCCAAAATCCTTGAAAGAAACAGAAAAAAACAATGGAATTGAAGCTCAGGGGTACCTGTTGGAGCTGTATTGGACCATGGCGGGGCTATCTGGCGGCGTCTTGGGATTGTCTTCGGGCTATCTTTGGGCTGGCCACCCATTAAAACTTGTTCTTGGGCGCTCTCGGAGCTCCCTTGGGGTCTGTTGGGGCGCTTATGGGGCGCTCTTGGGGGGCCCTGAAGACTGCCGCCAGGAGTTCCAGCATCCGTGGCCCCCACTCTGCTTGGACCTTGCCGGGACTTCTCCGGGGTATTCTTCGGCTGGAATCCCCCAGGGGCCGCCGCGCGCGCGGTACACCATATGCCCGGTGGGCCGGCGAAGTACGACCACCCTAATTTAGCTTCGCTTCTGCTTCGGATGTGATTCAATTCATAAACCACTTGGCGTAGCATCGACAATGGGGGGTTAGTGTACATTCGCAGGCACTGTCTACGTTGTTGACAAAAAGTGAAGTGTCGGTTGGACTCGCTTGCGTTTGGTAGCAGACGGCTTCACATAAAAGAAAATATAGCGCGTCTCCCCACACTGACCAGGCATCTCCAGGGCCAGGGCCCCCTCACTTTCAGAGTTACCCTTTTGCGAAAGTGAGGGTTCCTTTGAAAAACGGAGAAACAACTTGGGAATGAGGTGGGGAAAACGAGCTCGGGGGGGAGGGGCCCGGCGCCCCCCCCTTCATAGATACTTGCGCGGTCTGCGGGGGGGTCGTCGGCAGCCCAACAGGACCCCCGCGCCTCCTACAAGCCGAGGTCAAACTTGCTCGGGCCCACGCCAGATGCCTCAAAGACGCTTCAAAAACCAAGTTCAAAGGTTCAAAACTGGTTGATCCACCCTGCTTGCGCCATCCCGGCCGCAGGCCGAGCACGCGGTCCCCGGCCTCGGCGGGGCGCCAGGCGCGCCCCTGCCAGGGGGCCGCCCGCCGCCGCGCGGCTGGGGCGACGCGGCCTCGGCGGAGGAGCTGGCGCTCGACGCTGGCTGGGCACCGGCCGCGCCCTGCGGCGCACGCAGCCCGCCCGGGCGGTGCCCAGCGGCGCTGGGCGAGCTCGCCGGCCCCTGGCGGAGCACGGGCGCCTCGCCGGGCGGCTGGCTGGCGGACCCCGGGAGGCCCACCTCCCCCGCCGGACCCGGCGCCGCGGAGCCGCGCGGCGCGCACGCCGCGCCCGCGGGCCGCGGCGGCCCCCCGCGCGGTGGGCCGGAGCCGCCGTCACCCGCCCGGGGCGGCTGGCACGCGGAGGCGCCTCTGGCCGCGTCGCCAGGCAGGTGTTCGCCGCCCGCGGGGCCGGGCCGACCACGCAGCCGGCTGGAGGTGTTGGAGGACGCCGTGGTGCACCTGGCGCAGGCGCAGGCGCAGGCGCAGGCGCAGGCGCAGGCGCAGGCGCAGGCTGCTCCGCCGCACGGCGGTGCCGGCGTGGGCGGGACCAGCGACCGGGCAGCGATGCTGCGCGAGAGGCTTCCGTGGGGCCCAAAAATCGGCACCACCACCACCACCACCTCCCCCACCCCCTCCCTCTCCCAGGGAAGAGGAGCAGGAGGGAGGAGGGAGGAGGCATCGACGTGGTGGTGGTGTGTATACACTTGGGGCCAGCATAGGCTTGCGGCTCTGGAGACGCAGCAGAGCCGGTTCGCGGCGCTCGAAGCACAGGTCCGCGCGCTGGCGGAGGGCGCTCATGCACCACCCACCGCCGCGCAGGCGCCGCGAGGCGGCGGCACGCCGGGGACACCGCTGGGCACCTCCCCGTCGGCGCCCTCGCCGCCGCCGCCCGCCGCCACCCCGCTGGCACTGTGCGCCAGTCTGCAGGCGCCGCCCCCTCCGGCACGCGGCGCCTCCAGCGTCGCGGCCGCCAGCGCCTCGGGACCCTGCAGCCCGCAGGCCCCCGCCCGGCCCGCCGCGGCGTCGCCCAAGCAGAAGTCGGTGCAGATCCAGGAGCCGCAGCAGAAGGTCCCGGTCCCCGTCGGCAGCGCCATCGGCAGCGCCTGCGCGAGCAGCGAGCAGCAGGAGCGGCCTCCCGTGGCCGAACTCGGCACCCCTTCGACGGCCGTAGACAGCAGGACCAGCACGATGTCCACAGGCAGCAGGCGCGACAGCATCCGGAACAGCCTCAAGAACCTGGCTGGGTTTGCGGCCACGGGCCTCGGCGGCGGCAGGCGTCGGGCGTCGCTGCGGAGGTCCAGCTGCGAGTACGAGGAGGAGGAGCCTCAGCGGGCGCCCGACCACCTGCCCGAGCTGCCCGAGGGGCCCGAGGAGAGCCTCGGGCACGACAGCACCGAGCCCTCGGACCCCGAGGACGACGACGACGACGACAGCGACGCCGACAGCGACTTCGGCAGGGAGATGCACAGAAGAGGCAGCGTCTCCGCCGAGGCCCACGGCGCATGGAACATGCGCCGCGTCGGTTCCGCCGCCGTGCACTTCAGCAAGGCGACGTCCGACAGGGACATGCTGATGAAGGCCTTGAAGAGCTGCCCCTTCTTCCAGGATCTGAACGAAGAGACCCTGACGCAGCTGGTCGACTCGATGCCGGTGGAGCCAGTGGAAGCGGGCGAGTGCGTGGTGAAGCAGGGCGAGCAGGGTGACGCCGCGTTCGCCATCCTCAGCGGGAGCATGAACATCTACAACGAGGACTCCAACACCAGCTGTCGCAGAACCGTCGTCGTGGGCACGACGCTGGGCGCGGGCCCGATGGCCTTCGTGAAAAAGAAGGATTTCATTCGGCAGCTTCCAGCAGGGCGCCTCTTCGGGGAGATGTCCATGCTATGGGGTTCTCCAAGATCACGTTCGGTGTACGCCTCCGAGCCCAGCAAGCTGGCACGCCTCTCGCGCGAGGCCTACCTGAACATTGTCGTGCGCTACAACGAGGAGGAGCGGCAGCGCCGCGTGAAGTCCTTGAAGAAGGCGTCCATGCTCGAGACCCTCGACAACGAGGAGATCGCTCAGATCGCCGACGCGCTGGAGAAGAGGCGCATCAAGGAGGGTGACTACATTGTGAAGCAGGGCGAGGAGGGGGACGAGTTCTTCGTCATCATGTCTGGCGTGTGCGTCGTGACGGTCGCGAGCGACGTGTTCAAGGGTGATGAAGATGTTCAGGAGTACAGGAGCCTCGGCCCGGGGGACCTCTTCGGGGAGATCGCGCTGCTCAAGAGGACGAAGCGCACGGCCAGCATCCAGGCGCGCTCCGACATGCAGGTGCTGTGCCTCAAGCGGCGGCAGTTCGAGCGCATGTTCGGCAAGCTGGAAAAGCTGCAGCAGAAGAACTACGTGTCCGACCCGAGGAGGTGCCTCGCGGAGTTCTTCCTGCCCGGCGACGCCACCGGGCCCAAGGGCATGTGCAAGGAGAACCACGCGGGCCAGGCGCGGAGCGACTGGTTCGCGGTCTACAGGCCGACCAGCAGGGACGCCATCGCCCTGATGATCCGCGGCGCCGCGGTGGGCAAGGGCCTGAACGTGAAGGGCAAGTCCGCCAAGCGGAACCGGCTCTCCGGCTTCGTCCCGTTCCTGCAGATCAGCGACAACAAGCACAAGTGTAAGATCGAGCCCTCCCCGCCGGACGCCCGGCTGCGCATCTTCTACGTGTCCGAGGCGGACTGCCTGAGGGCCAAGTCGGAGCTGGAGGCCGTCGCCCACGAGCCCAACCTCGAGGTCACGGACCGCAGCATCTTCGAGGACACCAGCTACGTGCACTCCAGCCCCCCCGTGTGGGGCCTGGACGTGCCCGAGCCCGTGATGCGCGAGGCGTACATCATGAGGCCGGACATCACGTTCATGGTGGGGTGGGAGACCGGCAGGGCGTCGGAGCCCGCGTTCATGGACATGAACCTGCACGCGATCCGGGACAAGAAGCCTCCAAGGGTCGTCCTGTACCAGTACGACGTGGAGGACCCCATGAACCCGCAGGGGCTGCTCATCGCCTACGCCGAGGCCTGCGTCAAGCCCGTGGTCTCCGACTTCGACACCTTCACGGTCGGGAGCAAGGGCATGACGTACCACTGCCTCGCGGGCGGGCAGGCGGAGCTGTCCGCCTGGAGCCTCAGGAACACCCTGGACATCTTGCGAAGCCCGTCCGGCGAAGGCTGGTGCGGGCGCTGGCTCGATGTCCTGCGACAGGCCGACGAGCACATCCTCAGGAAGGCCGAGGAGGAGAGGCCCCAGTATGGCTACGGCGACGACGTGTCCTACCGGCTCATCTCGGAGGTCGTGCAGGCGACGAGCGACACCGGGGCCGTGCGGCATGGCGCAGAGTGCTTCAATTTTTTCTTCCCTCAGGAGCTCGACCCTGACTACCTAGTTGTCTACCCTGAGCTGGACGACAAGCCGTGGGCGTACATGAACGAGCTGGAGCTCCGCAACTTCCTGAGCGACCGGATTCAGCACGGCTATATCTTCCCCATGAACCCGGTGTGGCTCGTGCGCGACGAGGGTTGGTACGACCTCTACGAAGAGATGAGGCAGACGCCAGAGGGCGCTCGCGAGCTGGCGAAGTGGTTCGGCCCGCCAGGCTCCGGGATCGCGGAGCTGATAGAGGAGATCCACAGCGAGTTCCCCGAGGGCTTCAGGGTCGACAAGGACTCCGCGGACAACTCGCAGCACTGGGAGGCGGCCAAGGGCGAGCTCGACAGCTGCGAGCTCGCGGCGCTGGCCACGCACACCGCCACGGGGATGTCGTGGAGCAAGCTCCGGAGCAAGGTGCGGACGCTGCAGAAGCTGGGCGGCCTGAGCCCGAAGGCGGCCTCATCCTCGGCGAGCACGGGCGTGTCCTTCGCCCTGCAGAAGGGCGACCGCCTCGCGGCCGTAGCGGGCGACGCAGGACTTGCGGAGACG
>CAUYUJ010002971.1:47500-65000 GCA_963575745.1 Prorocentrum cordatum
GCAGTGGTCCCCGTGGATGCACGATGGCCGGCCGTGCCGCGAGCCCCCGGCCCCTGCCCAGACCGAGAGGTGCGGAGTGGCCGGCGGGCGTAGCGGACGAGGACTCCCTGAAGCTGAAGGCCCCTCGGGACTGGGGCCAAGGGCTCGGCCAGGGCCCATCTCGATCCTCAGAGGAGAAATCAAGGCCTCCTAGATGGTGTCCGAGCAGATGGGGTCGCAGGATCGCGCCGTATCGTCGATGCATCGGCGATGCAGCTCGATGTGGAGCCCGATTCTCTCCATGCTGGCGTCGCCGATGTATCGCCGATGTATCGGCGATGCGGCGCGATCCTCCGACCGCATCTAGGAGGCCTCTAGGACAGGGTACCGATACCGCTACCCTTCGCCCGTTTTGCACTTTGTCAGCCTCCTGGGAGGCCCTCGTCGCCACCGCTGGATTTGCCTCGAAGTTCTGGTCAGAACGCACCTCGGGGATAGGTCCAGGGAGCAGCGGTATCGGTACCTCTTGGTCTCCCCAGATCTGGTGGGTGCGATCCGATCTACGTGGCATCGATGCCGGCCAGCACGATCCGGCTCGGCTCCGATGTTCCGACGCTCCGATGCGGCCCGACGCTCGCGTGGCGCCGTCGCTCATCCTGCTGTGGCCGATCCGCTTCGATTCCGACCCCGTGCCGGTGCGGCCCGATCCGACGCGCACCTCCCGGTTCGATTCGATTTCCCGATGGTCGATGCTGATTGGTTCTGTGTGTAGTGGGAGGTGTGGTCGGGAAGGGGAGGGTCGAAGGGGGAACTTGCGCGATGGAGGGAGTGCTCGTGTGAATGTGGCGCGGGAAAAGCTGCTCCTCCGCGCGAATGCGTTCTGAGGACCTGGATTTGTTTTGTGCACGTGATTTTAAAAGTATTGTACGAAGGTCCGGTCTGAGCTACTTGTGAAATTTGTTCTTGCCTGGCTATCCGCGCTTCTTTTTCCCAACCATCCTGTGGGGTTGGGTCTTTGTTTTGAAGAGACAGCGCCCCGCGTTCCTCCTCCCTCCTCCCATCCCTGCCTCTGCCCTCCACATGTCCATTCGGCACAGCCCTTCACACGCTTCGTGGCTCCATCAGAGTTCCACCGAAGGCCCCAGTGGCAGCGCCCGCATGCGGTTCCACTCTCCTATCTCCGCGCACCCTCACACGTTTCGTGGTCCCACAGGGAGCTCCACCAAAGGCCCCAGTGGCAGCGCCCACATGCGGTTCCACCCCCGATTTCGACACATCTCTCAGACGCTTCGTGGCCCCATATGGGGGCTCCACCGAATGGCCCACTGGCAGCCCCTGCATGCGGTTCCACCGCCCACTTCGGCGCACCCCTCACACGTTTCGTAGCCCCACAGGAATCACCTTCCGAAGGCCCCAGTGACAGCGCCCGCATGCGGTTCCACCCTCATTTCGGTGCACCCCTGACCCGAAGTGTTGGTCGCACGCCAACATCAGTTGCGCCAGACAAACCGAGCTGTACAAAGCGATTGTTTTGCCGAATTTCTGGTGCAATTTGGAAGCACAATGGCTGCTGCAGGCAGACAAGATCGTTTAGACAGCTAGCACGCGCAATGTTTAAGTCGAGTTCTGAGAATGTCTAGCGCATATGTTTCACGAGTGTCTAATACATATGTTGTGGAGCGAGCGGGACAACGCCCCCTGGGCTCCAGGAAATCGCTTCGCTGCCCGGAGACGACACCCTTAGATTTTAAACTTGCCAGCCCGGCACCGACCTGCCCAGAAGATGGGCGCACCGACGACGCAGGGGGAGGCCTAAACAGCAATGGGTCCTTGAGTTTACGTGCGTCTGCCAGACATTTGAGTGTGGCTTATCTGTTCCCCTCCTCAGTTGGAATTCTGATGCAAGGCAGGCTTCTCGAGCGGGTCCGTATAAAAAAAAACCTTAATAAGTGTTCCAGAATTTCGTTCTGCAAGAAGGCTTCTCGGGTGTTTTTTTGGAAGTGTCCAGGGACACCCTGTTCCGCATACTGGGCGGGGGTCCCGCTTGCGAGTGCAGTCACCGGGCGGGGCCTTCGGTGGAGCTCCCTATGGGGCCACGAAACGTTGTAGTTGGCGGGGGTCCCGCATGCGAGTGCAGCCACTGGGGCCTTCGGTTGAGCTCCCTATGAGGCCACGAACTGCTATACTGGGCGGGGGTCCTGCATGCGAGCGCAGCCACTGGGGCCTTCGGTGGAGCTCCCTATGGGTCCACGAAACGTTGTACTGGGCGGGGGTCCCGCATGCGAGCGCAGCCAATCTGGCCTTCGGTGGAGCTCCCGAGTGAGCCACGCCACGAGGGTCACGAAGCGCTGTACAGCGTGGGGGTCCCGCATGTGAGCGCGGCCATCGGGGCCTTCGGTGGAGCTTCTTATGGGGCCACGAAGCGTGTGAGGGGTGTGCCACAGTGAGGGAGGAGGGTGTGGAGGAGGGAGGAGAAGAGAGGAGGAGACGCGGGGCGCTGTATTTTCAAAACAAGGACCCAACACCACAGGATGCTTGGGAAAAACATCCAGTCGGTAGGACGCATCAGACGGTGATGGGGCGAAGTCGGTGACCCGGCACCGGGCAACGCCAAGTACAGCCAAGACACAGAAATGAGGATCGCTTTGGAACCGGAAAGGGCTCGCTGTTCCTTAGGTCCTTCCATGGCTGTTCCTCGAGCCCTCCTCGTGCTCGCAGGCGCTTTCGGGGTCAGAAAGGGGTTCCGTTCCCTAATGATCGTTCCTTATTTCGGCAGTCCGACTGTAAACTAATCCAGTCGGCAGGGCAGAGTCCGCTAGCAAGTAGTTCAAAATCGTCCCTCATCCTCGTGCCCCCTCCTTCCTCCATCTCCTTCATCCTCCTCCCTCACTTCCTCCTCCTCCCTCCTTCCTCCCCTCCCACGCCCCCTGTCGCTCTCGTCCTTCTCCTCCGCTCGCTCTAGTGTTCTCCTTCCTCCTACCTCCTACCTCCCCATTCGCCTGCCTTCCATCCTCCTCTCCACTTCCCTTCCCAGTGTCCTTCTTCCTGCTCCTCCTCCTCCTCCTCCTCCTCCTCCTCCTCCTCCTCCTCCTCCTCCTCCTCCCCCTTCTCCTCCTCCTCCTCCTCCTCCTCCTCCTCCTCCTCCTCCTCCATCCATCAATGCTTCCCTCTCTCCATCTTAGCTCCATCCCATTACTCTTCCTAATTGTTCGTCAACATTGATGTCTTTTTGCTCTTCTTGTGTTCTTCCTTCTCTTCCCTCCTCCCTTTTCATCATCCAGCCCTACGCCCATTCCTCAAACCTTCTTCTCCTCGTTTCTCCTTTCTCCCCCTACCCTGTGGGTGGGCGGGGAATGGCACAGGAGCGCAGGGGAGAGGTGGAATGGCGGAGGGAGGACCATGAGATGACAGGTAGGGTAAGGATGAGCGAGGAGAGAGTGGAGATGAAACAGGAGGAGGAGGAGGAGGAGGAGGAGGAGGACGACGACGGAGGAAGATGAGGACGGAGGGGCAGATGAAGCAGGATGAGGTGGGGAAGGATGAGGAGGAGGAGGAGGAGGAGGAGGAGGAGGAGGAGGAGGAGGAGGAGGAGGAGGAGGAGGAGGGGGAAGGAAGTGAGGGGGGAGGAAGAGAGCGATGAGGAACCAGGAATAGTATTCTGAATCAGATGGTTGAGGAATCAGCTGGGAAAGTACATTTACGAGCAGGAGGAAGTAGAGGAGGAAGAGGAATGGGAACGGAAATGGTTAAGTCGCAAAGAGAGAGAGAGATGGAGGGAGAGGATGATGTTGATGATGATGATGATGAGGAGGAGGAGGAGGAGGAGGAGGAGGAGGAGGAGGAGGAGGAGGGGCCTACACTATGGTGCCAAGCCGCATCACATTCGCCGACTTGCCTGGCATCAATGTGGGCTACTTCCAATGACTACCACATCGACTCAATGGAAGATGAAAGCAAATGCACTGGTATACGGGCATCGCTAGCCACTTGGCGCTTCGACCCTACGAAGTACCTTTCTTTAGTTACCTCCAACGACGCAGCGACGGCCATCCCTTTGTACGAGGTGACATACAAGACCACGACACCCGATACCACCAAGTCATTGCTATGACGTGGGACGAACTATCCACCGGCATCGACCACAACAAAGTTCGAACCAAACGCCCACGCTATAACCCCGACGGTGCAGAGGAGAACCTCAAGCAGACTCTGTACAACATCTACCCGCAACTGTACAACATATACCAGCAACAAATCACCAAGTGCCAAGACTTCGCAGTCGATGAGAACAGTGGCATGCACTCGAGACACCAGGACACGGATGGCAACACATTCACCTGCTCAATGACCAACGGCAACAACATCTGCACACATCTGGAGCAGCAGCGCTCCACCCACCCCAGGCCACAGCCATCATTGACAAGCCATAGACACATTACGCAGCCAAATCGACATGAGCAGCCTCATTACGTCGAGGTACGACCAGCACTCGACGACCTCATGCCGCAGTTCAACCAGTGGACAGGTACAGTAAGACAAACACCACCGCCGACGCAGCCAAACATGCCACCGACCCATTATGAGCTACTAGCGCCCATGCCAGCAAACTCCAAGTGGCCCATGATGATCGGGGAAGTGTCACCAACAACCATCACCACTATGCACTCCCAGCATTACGCTGCCCCCGTCATTCCGCCAGTGCACACGATCGGGCCCTCGGCCATCATGCACATGCTACACTCAATGGGCGACACTTTCAGCTATGCGCCACCAGGGAAGGTCGAAGGATACTACACGAACGTAGGTGACGATCATCCATACTACCACAAGATGCAGGAACAGTTGGATCAGCGACGACGAGTAGAACAAACAGAGTACGACCACATTGACATGCCTCCGAAACCACCGAGGCAACACTTCGGCCAGCCACAGCAGCCAACTCCACCACCACCGCCAATTCCACCACCCAAGCCAAAAATGCCAGCGCCAGCATCCTTTCCAAGTGCCCCTCCACCCACAGCGAAAGCATCGACATCAACAACGATCGCAGACCTACGGCACCTAGCCGACTGCGACAGCGCACGGTCACCACAGACGGCGACGATGGCTGCTCCCAAAGCCGCATCAGGACCTGCCGACGACCCGTGGGGCAACGATGACGGCGGCAGCCACAACTACAGCGACGAACCCACGCCATGTGCCCTGACATCCCTACCGCCACACCCTCAGCGCGACGTGCACTGCCCGTCGGGACGGACGGCGCCCCGCTCCACGGATGGCAACAGGGACAAAGACAGTTGGCATTGCGTGCTCTACTGCAGCGAGCAGGACAGCAGCTACACGTACAAGTTCCCCAACGACCATCTCCTTCTCGATTCGCGGCGCAGGTACCTTGGCGCATACAACAGCGAGTCCTTTTGTCAGCAACAACTGCCCGCGCGCGCTGCCGCACCCACCGTTACGACCAGACTTCCAGGCACGACCACAGTCCCACTACGTGGCACCGCCAGCAGAGCCTACCAAGCGACTCAGCCTCAAGAGCGCTACAAACAGTTTACATTTACCGCCATCACCACCTCGACGGGCAGAAGCACCTAGAACGAGACCTGGAGCCACGGTCGACAACACGCGGGACAAGTACAACAACGACCTTGGTTTCTGCGTCAATGCAGGTCTTGTCAACCAGCATATCCATGACAAGCTTAGGGTACACATTACAACTCCAGACGCCAGAGCTACCGCGGCAGTTACAATAGTGGCACAGCCGTCGCATACTTCAGACTTCAATGCTGCCCCTATACACCTCATGCGACTGATCAGATCACCTTCCCAGCGGAGGCAACGACTACCGACGCGCAGGCAGGAACTACGACACCCACTACGCAACAGAGCCGCCACACAGACCGCATAACGAGCCGCAGACCACAACACCCATCACTACCACAGCTCAAGATCCCTGTTGTCTGCCCGCCACCAGGCGCACAACCGCCTCAGTTCCTGTGGCTTGTCGACGTTCCGCCCGCACACACACACACACACACCGCCACAGGCTCCGGCGACTATCGGAGCATACTCTCCGCCAACGTCACCACCGCCAATGGCTGACGGCCAAGCGGGTTCCGCACCGATGCCCGCAGAGGACTGCACGCACGACGCGCTCCGCACCAACGATATCGACGACCCACTACCGAGCCAGCACCTGGACAGAATCCGCACCGGACAGAATCCGCACCCACCAGCAGCATTACGAAGAGCGCCACGAAGACGTAGCCAGGCGCACCGCACAGTTCCAAGCGACTCGCAACCGTACCCACGAGAGCACAACGCCGCTCAAAACACCTCCGACCCCCAAACCAAAATTCCCGACACTCCGACCAGGGCACGCATCAGACTGGGGATAGACTGGAAAGACACGGAAGACACAACATGTCTACGACCTCACATCGTTGACACCAGCTACCCTTAGTGCGACAATGGCTACCACGACTCCTACCCAAGAGAGGCTGCCGTTTTTTGTTGCACTTTCTTCCCCCACAGTGTTTGCACTCTTGCGGTCCCACTTCTCCCGTGTCCATTTTTTTGGCCCATTTTCTCTTCGACCAAAGGACAGATGCTCTCTTCTCTATCCGCTCGTTTGCCACTACGCCGTCTTTTCCCCCATCTGCTTCTCCTACGGGTGATGGCATGGGGTGTGCACTCACTAGGATGGTTAAAAGGGGGCGGCTGTACTATCTCGGGCCCCCCATGTTCTACAGGGTGCTGGCCCCGCGTAACACTTGTACGCAGCCCGCGCTTTAACAAGTTCCCCTTCACAGGTCTCTGTGTAGGAGCCGCCCTCGTACCCCGAGGACCTCCTGCCACCTGTCGCCATGCGGCTGCGCATCTCGCTATTCCCTTAATCTTTTAACCAACCTTAGGACGCAGGCGCTCTTCTCTATCTGCTCGCTTCTTACCACTGCACCGTTTTCTTTTCATTCACCGAAGAATCGAAAAGCTGGCCTACTGCTGGCTCTCGGGGGGCTACAAAGGCCAGGAGGACAGTTTTCAAACGCTGACAATCCTCTCTGCTGTCTTTACTTCATTTCGCATCGCGTACTTCGGGGGAGTTGGTGAACGGGCTGGGTTGATCGGAGGAAGCGATCTACTATCTCGGGCCCCCCTGGTCAACAGGGTGCTGGCCCAACTGTGCTTGTACACGTTACCAATTTGAGTCCCGCTGCCGAACGGACCACCCCACAGAGGTCACCCTCAACTCTTACGCATGGCCTACTGGCGCCCTACTTTAACATTCACAGGCCAGCCGACGGAGGCAGTGCTAGCCTCAATATGAAGTTCGAGTCCGCCCCTTTTCATTTTTAGGCCTCTTACCGCGCCAGCCCCCACACACTTTGGATGAATTTGGGAGGGCTGGCGGGTTATCATGGGTGAGAGGAGTGCCTCGAACATCTGCGGTCGCTCCGGCCTTCGGCGGAGGGGCGCCCGCCTTGCTGCAGGCCGAATCGAGTGCTGGAGGCACTATTTCTTCACCTCGCACCTCGGCTTCCTCGCGTGATTGCATTATGGATTGTGTCCTTCCCCCTCCTCCGCACGGCTGTGGACCAGGATGCTCTACGCCCAACAGGGCCACATGTTTTATGTTTTCCGTTGCTCTCCATGTTTTGCGCCTGTCCGGAGCACAACGAGTTGCATCTGGGCCTCAGCCTCCGCACCTTGTTTCGTTGTGTTGCCCTTGGCTCTGTTTTCACGCGCCTTACAATACTGCAGCGCTGCCTTGATCCGTTCTGCTTGGCCGGTCCATAGTTTCAAGCGAGTTGCCCTACGCACTTTGCCGTGCCAAAATGTCGGACACTTGAGGGGATCCTGTTGGGATCTATCATGGGGAAGGGCAAGAGGGAGATCATTAGACTGCGCGCTTGCAATTGAGTCGCATACCAAGGGCTAATTAGGCCAGGCAGTACCGTCTGGTCCAGCCCACAGCCTCTTTAGCATTGAAACTGCCCACATAACACAAACAACGACCCAGTACCCTCCCAGCCATCGGCCAGAGGATCTACAGTTCACCATGTGCAGGTCAGCTGACACACCGGTCGCCCCACGCGCCACCTGCCTTCTTGTAATATCATATGTTTTTTCGTTTCGATCTGGTGCCCTCCCTCTACCACCGCCTGGCTGGCGTATATTATGTGCCCTGGTAGGCCCAGCGTATGTTTCTTTACCTCTTGCGCCTCCTGTTCTCTGCTACGCCCGCCAGGCGTAACTTGTTGGCCTGCAGAAACTGAACTCGGCATCGTGTTTTACAAATTGTCGCGCCACGCAGGCGCAGCGCAACTGGAAGAACGCAACAGCCAAGTTGCTCCTGTATGGCCAACGTCAAATTCGCGAGGATGGGGAGGAGGAGCAGGAGGAGGAGGAGGAGGAGGAGGAGGAGGAGGCGGAAGAGGAGGAGGAGGAGGACGAGGAGGAGGAGGATGAGGAGGAGGAGGAGGAGAAGAAGAAACCAGAAGAGTGAGGAGGACGAGCAGAGGGAAGAAAATGGTGAAGAGGAGGAACAGGAGGACTGGACCCGGAGGAGGGACCAGGGAGGAGGCAGGAGGAGCAAAGGCAGGAGCAGAAGGAGGACAAGGCGGAGGAGGACGAGGAGGAGGACGAGGAGGAGGAGGAGGAGGACGAGGAGGAGAAGGAGGAGGAGGAGAAGGAGGAGGAGGAGAGGAGGAGGAGGACGAGGAGGAGGAGGAGGACGAGAAGGAGGAGGACGAGGAGGAGGAGGAGGAGGAGGAGGAGGGGAGGGGAGGGAGGATGAGGAGGACGAGGAGGAGGAGGAGGAGGAGGGAGGAGGAGAGGAGAGGAGGGGGAGGGGAGGACGAGGAGGAGGAGGAGGAGGAGGAGGGTCGACGGATGGCGCCGTGCGGGCGTTTCGCCGCCCGGGTCTTCCCGCGCCGCTCCCCTCGCTCGCGGCCGCCCCGCGTTGCCGCCGGCCGGTCTCTCGCAGGGCGCCCGCGGCCGCGGCGGCGTCTCTCGCGCCGCCGCCGCAGGAGCTCACCGAGAAAACCAGCGATGCCGCCAAGGTGGTGCGGGACTTGGCGGCGAACGCGCTGGCGAGGGTCGCCCGAGCTCTCTCTCTCTCTCTCTCTCTCTCGTTCCGTCTCTTGATTTCTTTCTCTCTCTCTCTCTCTCGCGCTCTTTCTCTCTCAAGCAGTGGCGAAGCGTCCTGGCTCGCGTATAGGCCCACCGAAGGATGTTCTAGGATCCTTTTGTGGTCTGCACGAGACTGTCTTGTTTTAACACATCGGGCTTACGTTCAAGAACACTTGTTTTTGTTATTAGAACATTTCTGGGTTCTAAAAAAAATGTGTGGCAGGCCGGGATTGTCGGTCCCTTCTCAATTCTTTCTCTCTCACTCTCTCTCTCTCTCTCTATCGCTCTCTCTCTCTCTCTCCTTCTCAGTATCTATACAGATTGCTTGCACCACTTTCGGACCTAATTTCCCGGAAGGCCTTGCGGCCGGTGCCGCCGACCCTGACGGGGGACGACGACGACGACGACGACGACGACGACGACGACGACGACGACGACGACGACAACGACGCTGACGCTCTGGAACCGAAAGTTCTCCCGGGGAGGAGTGTTCGCTCCCTCAGGGGGGGGGGGGGGCACAATCCCCAGGACATCCCCCCGTCGGGGCTCAGAGACGGGAGTCGACGCAAACGAGGGTCAGTCAGAGCGACCGATCTTGCAGAATCCTGCAGAGCCAGGGCTGCACTGGCCCAGGCTTGGGCGCAGGATCCTGCAGGATCCTGCAGGATTTTGCAGGATCCTGCAGCGTCTGACTGGTCCGGGTCTGCATTGACCCGGGCCCGTAGATCCCCGACCCCTTGGGTCCCCCTCCAGGACGATTAGAAACCTCGCCGTTCGAATAGGAACTGGCGAATTCGATCGGGATTGCCTCGCAAGACATGTCTGGACGTCTCCATGCCGCCAGACAGCGCCGATGTCGCTCGGAACTTCCTGGCGTCCAAGCTTCTGGCCCAGAGTCGCGCCGCCAGAAGGTGGCCCTGTCGCGCGAGGTGTCGTCAGCGCCAAGTTTATGGTCCCCAGCGCAGTTGGATCACCTCAAGCATACGCCTGTTGAGGAAGCTGGCACGCAGTCCGCAGCATTGGCATCTTGTCGTCTGAGAAAAAACGCCAGGCTGATGGTCACATGCCATGCCGCCAGTAAGCGACGATGTCGCGTGCTGGCTCCACAACGACAGGGCTTCGGCCCGCGATCGACGAGGGAAGAGGTCCAGGGGGCGGTGCCCTCGCGAAGTGTTCGTGGCTACGTTGTTTTGGCCCCAAATGGTGAGAGGATGTCAGTCGAGCGGTGCTCGTAGTGCGCACCAGATGTGAAAGGTTGAGTTGAATCCGAGCAAGGTCTTGGACACTCGTTTTCATGTCTATCGAGCGCTATTCAGCTTTCACACCATTGCGATAGGACGATCGGGTACCTGAATGTTGGTCTTTGTGCTCCAGTTCAGAGTTACACCCGCTGCGCGATTATATTGTAGCCGGTGCAAGGATGCCATCCACATGTAACTCTAGTATACTTATGCTAGACTTCGGCCAGCTTTAGACGAATTCCAGTCCTCCGTTCTCCTCCCATTTTTTTTACATGTTCCACCCCGTACACGGGGTCTGGCGCCGACAGTACTCACCCGTTTGTGGCTTCTAGTCCTCTCCTCCTTTTCCCTCCTGCCCTCTTGCTGCTGCTGGTTCTCCTGATCCTTCCCCTCCTCGCCGTCGTCTTCTTTTTGTTTCTAGCGGACATGAGAACCATGTTTTCCATTCAAAATTCCAGCTTCTGTGGCATGAACACCTTGTTTTTACATTGGTTCGAGCTCCCTTTTTCTTGGTTGCACTACAGTCTGTTGCACACCAATGCCAGCTCCTCCCTTGGGAACTGGCCCAGAGGATCGACTGCCTCCATTTTGGAGGTCGAACTCCCGCTCTGCAGGAGAACAGCGTGCAGAGCGAAGGAAAGAAGAGCCTGCCAGAGCGGAGGTCGAGTTCGAGCCGCAGCTTTCTGAATGCTTCTGACCCTCCCTGCGCAGACATCTGGCCGCTCCAACTGTTTCGATGCGTGGGCCACGGAGGTCTGGACCACTTCCCTAGTGCCAGTTTTTCGCCTTGAGCCATTTTTTGACGTTCCTGAGGCCCGGCCAGGACCCCTGGAGGCCGAGAACGGCCCAAACCCTACCCACTCCATTTTTTCGCCCTGAGCCGTGTTGGCGAGGGCCCCCGGAGGCCGAAAACGGCCCAAAACCGCCCGCTCCAATTTTTCTGGAACGTCGGATCTCTGGGCGCCTCCTCCTCCTCCTCCTCTCCACCTCCTCCTCCTCCTCCTCCTCCTCCTCCTCCTCCTCCTCCTCCTCCTCTCCCTCCTCCTTCTCCTCCTCCTCATCCTCCTCCTCCTCCCTCCTCCTCCTCCTCCTCCTCCTCCTCCTCCTCCTCCACCTGCTCCCTCCTCCTCCTCCTCCTCCTCCTCGCCCCTGGAAGGCGCAGAAGGCGGAGGCGGGTGCCAAGCAGAGGGCGACGGAGGCGGCCGCAGAGGCCGGGATCCCTGCCTGCCGCCTCCCCCCCTCGCGCATTGCTAAGTCGGGCACGTCCCCCTGCAGGAGCAAGGTTCGAAAAGACGGTGGAGGGAAGCAGTCAGTGAGCACTCCCCCTGCCCCCCCAACTCAAAGTTGGCACGCGCGGGGGGGACTGCGGTCGAGGTGCAACTCATCAGACCCACCGCCAAGTTTGAACACTGGGGGGAGGGGGAGGCGTTGACAGATGAATGTGGCATGAGTGTTCGCTATTTTTTTCCGAGGCCTGTAGTCTCCCCCCAAAAAAGTTCGGAAGCGTTTTCTCTTATTTTTGCGCATGTTGGGACTATGTTTCACTTTTCGTCGAAAACTCGCCTGTATGGGGGAGGGGGAGGAGGAGGAGACGCGGGGCGCTGTCTTTTCAAAACGAGGGCCCAACACCACAGGATGGTTGGGAAAAACAGTGTGGAAACGTTTTGTCGACAATCTATTGCTATTGTGGGGCATTTGGGTTTTTTTCTTCCAAAACCCGCCTGTAGGGGGAGGTGCCCCCCCCTCCACGCACTGTCGGCGGGCCGGCCCGTGCACCGGGACCGCAGTCGCCAGCCGTTCCGGGCATCGCAGGCGTCGAGGGCTGTGCAGGGGCCACGCAGGCCCAGAGACCCCCTCGCGCGGCCAGAGAAAAAGCACGGCGCGAGGTTTTTCGCTGCCTGCGGCCTCCGGGGGCCCTTGCCGGGCCCCGGGGCCGTCAAGAAGCGCCTTGGGGTGAGAAGCCGGTTCTGGGGGAGGGGTCAAGACCTCGGAGGGTCGGCGCTGTGGAAGAGTCACGGCGACGGGGGTCTGGGAGCGGTGCGCCATTGCCTTCCACCTCGGCGCCAGAAGAGCCCAGTGGCAGAGGAGGGAGGAGCTTACGCACGAAGGGACGACACGACCGCTGGGTGTGGAGGGCGGGGGGACGGGTGGAGAGGGCGGCGGGGGGGGAGGAGGAGGAGGAGGAGGAGGAGGAGGAGGAGGAGGAGGAGGAGGAGGAGGAGGAGGAGGAGGAGGAGGAGGAGCAGGAGCAGGAGCAGGAGGACGAGGACGAGGACGAGGAGGAGGACGAGGAGGAGGAGGCTCAACCGCCCGCTGGGGCCCGCGCAGCCCGCGGCAGGGCATTGGCGCATGGGATTCTCAAAGTCGTGGTCAGCGGTGTCCTGTTTTGTGGGGCCTCGAGGCCGTCAGCGCCGCTGCAGAGGGGGGGCGGCTTCGGGGCTCGAGGGTCCGATGGCTCTCGGGGTGGCCTCGGAGATCTCCTTGAGATTCCTGGAGGAAATATCACTAGCGCGACTCCAATAGAAAGCGAACTCGGGGTTTTCTGGCCGCGCTGTCGTCGGTTCACTTTCGGCAAAAGGGACTAACGGGTCGGGCGGCCGCGCCGTCGTCAGAATTCCCAACCCCTCCTCTTCGCTGCAATATCCCCGCAGTTCCCCAGGTGGCGGTCGTCAGTTTTTTGTGACCCTCTCTTAGAGGTGAGGGAGGTGTTTCCGTCAGTTTTGCGACCCCCCCTCCATTGTTTCCTGGTGAGTCCACGTTGTCCGTTCTAACGGTTCTTGGGTTTGATATTAATGATTCCTCTGTGATGAGGACATCAGAGCTTGTGTTGATTGCCGTCGGCTGCGCATCGTCGAGACTGCTCCGGGGATGCCGGAGTTTTCCCAAACGGCCGCCTGAGGCTCGAATTGTGGCCCGCTAGCCACGTGGGTGGACGTAACTCCGAGGCGGGGATTTATACATGACCACCGCCTGGAGGATACATTTTCCGAGACCTCGGCGGTCGGTGGATATGGACAGATGTTGGCCCCCAGGGCCCAAATATGTCCAGATCCACCGCCCGCTGGGTCCCCAGGGCGTTGGTTCCCAGGCGGTGGATATGGAGAGATCCACGCCTCGCAGTAATTACCGATACCCAGCAACGGGTACCTCAGGCGGCGCGCAGGATGGTGGCAGGCAAGGGCTGGTAAATCATTTGTTTCCGCGCGGGATGGCGCAGGAGGGTGGTAGTAGAGTGCCAGGAGTGGCATCGATCAGATCCGAGGCTGGCATTTATCCAGATCCACCGCCTGGGACAGCTATCTTCCTGGGCCTCGGAGGGCGATGCGTGCCCCCTGTGGTCCAACCATATCCATGCTTCCGAGACCACTCTACGGGTGATAAAGAGGTCGGGGATCGGGCTTGATGTTGAACGATGAGTACTCGCAAACAGCAGGACAAGCATGGGGCAACCGTCGGGAAGACCGTCGGGAGAACAACGGGATCCTTCGAGACAACAATTGGGACAACCAAAGGGACGACCACCTGGATAGCCACCGAAACAGCCATCGGGATAACCATCGGGACAATCAAGACATCAATCGGGACAACCATCGGGGCAAATATCGGATTAACCATCGGGACAACCATGTGAATAACCATCGGGACAACAATCGGGACAACCATCGGCACAGCCGTCTGGACAAACCATCTGGAAAACCATCGGGCCAACCATCGGGACACCCATTAGGAAGACCATCGGAAAGATCGGAAAAGCCATCGAGGTAACCGTCGGGGCAACCATCGGGACAACCATCGAGATGACCATCGGGACAACCATCGGGGCAACCATCGGGACACCCATTGGAGCAACCATCGGGAGAACCAACGGGACAACAATCGCGGGGCAACCAACCATATGACAAGATTGGACAACCTTCGGGACAACATCGGGACAACCATCGGGGCAACCACCGGAACAACCATCGGGACAACCATCGGAACAACCATCGGGACAAACAATAGAGCAGCGATCGGCACAATTATCGGTACGACCATCTAGATAGCCATCAGGACAAATATCGGGACAATCATTGGGGCAGCCATCTTTGAACAAGAATCGGGACAACCATCTTGATACACATCGGGGCAACAATCGGGACAACCATCGGGACAACCAAAGAGACAACCATCCGGACAACCGTCGGGACACCCATCGGGACAGCCGTCGGGACAAGCGTCGAAACAACCATCGAATCAACCATGGGGACAACCATCGGGACCCCCAACCTGATGACCATCGGGATACACATCGGGACAACTATCGGGACAACCATCGGGACAACCACGGGAACAATATCGGATTAGTTCCGGGACAACCATCGGTGCAACCATCGGGACAAACCATCAGGACAACCATCAAGACAACCATCGGGCCAACAATCGCGACAACCATCGGGACAATTGTCGGGACAACCATCGGTACAGCCATCGGGACAGCCATGGGCACGACCATCGGGACAGGCATGGGGATAGCCGTCGGCACAACGATCGGGACAATCATCGGGGCGACCATCGGCACAGCCATCAGGACAACCATCGGGACAACCAGCGAGACAGCCGTCGGGATACATATCGGGACAACCATCGGGCAACCAACGGGACAACCATCTCATATCTCATCGGAGAACTAACAGGACAACCACTAGGGCAGCCATCGGAACAACCATCGGGACAAGCATCGGGACAACTACGGGGATAGAACCGGACAACCATCGGAACAACCATCGGGACAACCGTCTGGACAACGTCGGGACGATCATGGGGCCATCGGGACAATCGGAAGGACAACCATCGGGACAACCATCGGTACAGACGTCTGCCCAAACCATCGGGACAACCATCGGGACAATCATTGGGGCAGTCATCTTGGGACAAGCATCTGTTCAACCACGGGGACACTGCCAGATAACCTTCGCGACAACCATCGAGACACTGTCGGACAGCGAAAGGCATAACCATCGAGAGAACCATGGGGACAACCATCGGGACCACTATCGAAACAACCATCGGGACGAGGATCGGCACAACCATCGGGACAACCATCGGGACACCCATCGGGACAGCAATCGCGACAACCATCGGGACAACCATCAGTACAGCCGTCTGCACAAACCATCGGGACAGCTATCGGGACGACCACTGGCAAAACCATCGAGAGAGCCATCGGGACAACAATCGGGACAGCCATCGTGACAACCATTTGGACAACCATCGGGGCGACCGTCGACGCAACCATCGGGACAACCATCGGGACAAACATCGGGACAATCAACTGGAAAACCATTGGGACAGCCATCGGGACAACTATCGAGACAACGGACGATCATCGGAGCAATCTTCAGGACAACCATCGGGACGAGAGTCGGGATGGGCATCGAGACAACCATCGGGAGAGCCATCGGCACAACGATCGGGACAACCATCGGGACAACCAACGGGACGACCGTCGGGACAACCATCGGGACAACCTTCTGGACAACCACTGGGACAACCATCGGGACAGCTATCAGGAAAACCATCGGGACAACCATCGATTCAACCAATGGGGCGATCATCCGGACAGCCATCGGGATATGCATCGAGACAACCATCGGGACAACCATCGGTGCGACCATCGGGGCAACCATCGGGACAGCCGTCGGGACAACCGTCGGGACGCCCATCAATTCAAACAACGGGACAACCATTGGACGACCACCGGAACAACCAGCGGGACAACCATCGGGACAACCGTCGGGACGACCAATAGGGCAACCATCGGGACAGCCATCGGGACAACAATCGGGGCAACTCATCTGGGCAACCATCGGGATAACTATCGGAACAACCATTGGGTTAGCCATCGGGACAACCATTGGGGCAGCCATTGGGACAATCATAGGGACAGCCGCTGGTACAAAGATCGGGGCAGTCATCGGGACAGCCATCGAGACAACCGCCGGGGCAACCATCGGGACAACTGTCGTCGTAGCCGTGGGGCCACACATCGGAACAACCATCGGGACAACCATCGGGACAACCATCGGGACAACCATCGGGATGGACATCGGGACAACCATCGGGACAGCCTGGACAACCCTGCGCACGCCCCGTCGCACGCGGGACGGCCCCGCTCACGCCCCGTCGGGCGGGCAACTCATTCATTTCGGTACGACTTGGGTTCAGCTGGTGCAGGCGCTCGCGCTGCTTCGCGCCGCTCGCACGCACGTCACGCACGACACGAGCCGAGACCGAAGCCGATTTCCCGGCGGCCCCCGTTCCACGTCGGCCTCCCACCCCCCTCCGAGCCTCTGATCCACCGCTCCCGGGGGTCCCAGGACATCGGGTCCCCAAGCGGTGGATGTGGATGTCGAGCACTCATTCAGAACATATGGTCTGACGTCCCCCTCCTCCTGCTCCTCCTCCTCCTCCCGCTCCTTCCACTCCTCCTTCCACTCCTCCTCCCCGCCGACTCAAAAGGATGGGAGGATACAGGTGTCGGAAACAATTAAGCAGCACTCATGCAGAACAGATGGTTTGAACTCCCCTCCCTCCCCCCCAAATGCAATGTTGAGTGTGGTCTCGGATCTTCCGATTTGAGGCCTCCGAGTCGTCTCCAAGGAACGTGCCAACTTCGAATTGCGGGGGGAGGAGGGCAGCATTGCTGAATCTCTCCCCTCGACCGTATGCTCAGGGGGGGGGGGAACGCGTCCGCCGTCGCCCACTGACCGCTGGTGCGGGGCCCGCTTGCCCACCCCGCGCAATACCGTGCGGATTCGGTGTCGAGGGCCTGTCGCCGATCCGTCGGCGATCGCCGACTCCTGGTCGATGGGCCCGATCGCCGATCCGTCGGCGCTCGCCGGTCCGTCGACGGGCGCCGCTCCCCGGCCCGGGCCAGCCCCCACACCAGCAGTCGCCCCTCACGGCGCCCTGCCTCGCGCCGGAGTCCCCGTCGGCTGCGCACCCGGCAGCGCGGCGCAGCCGCGGCGGAGGAGCACGCGCGGGCAGGCTCGTCGGGCGGCCGAGGCCCTCGTCTTGCGCCCTGCGCCCTCTGCTCTCCGCTCTCTCGCCGTCCGGTAGCCTGTTCCTTGTCGGCCGAGTGTACGCGTCGGTCGTTTTGAGGGGTT
>CAUYUJ010002971.1:70000-73593 GCA_963575745.1 Prorocentrum cordatum
GCGGTCCAAAATCTTGCCGCCAGACCTCAGAATTCCTGAATAATTCATGGGATTTCAGCCCTGCGAGCCCTTGAAACAACAGCACACTTTCGAGACGAATGTGCTCGGCGCCGAGGCGAGAGGAGAGCCACACGTTGAGAAGGAGCCGCCCTCCATCTGAAACTGCTGCAAAGTTGTCACGCGAATGTGCGCGGCGCCCAAGCGAGAGCCACATGTTGAAAACCAACCGCCCTCCATCATTAAAACTGCTACACGCTTTCAAGACGAATGTGCGCGGCGCCGAGGCCAGAGCCACATGTTGAAAACCAGCTGCCCTCCATCCGTGAAGCTGGTGCACACTGTGAAGACGAATGTGGCGGCGCTGAGGCGAGAGTCACCTTGAGTGGACGCACCGCCCTCCGTCCATGAGGCTGTTGTAGATGTCAAGCTGCGGGATCATGAACGGCGGGGAAGTCTCAGGCGGGACGCCCGGCCCGCCCCACCAACACGTCTAGGGAACCGACAGGGAGGAGTTTGTTTCAGGACAAGCGATGTAGGAGCAGAAGGCGGACGAGGACGAAGAGAAGGAGGAGGAGGAGGAGGAAAAGGGAGGAGGAAGAGCAAGAGGAGGAGGAGGAGGAGGAGGAGGAGGAAGAGGAGGAAGAGCTCTCTTGAGGCCCTCTGGGAGGCATTGGGGGGCCTTTCGGGGTCATCTTGGAGGCCATCGAACAAAGAAAACGCGCTTCTTCACTACGGCTTCCCAGTCGGAAACCATAACGCTGCCCTCGTGGGGTGATCTTGGCCCCGCTTGGACCCCTCTTCAGCCTCTCTTGGGCGATCCTGGAGGCCTCTGAGGCCGATCGGAGGCGAAAGGGCGAGAGGTCAAACAGCATTGGCCATCCTTGGGCTTTGGAGGAGGTTCGTCCTCCCTCGGGTGCCTCCTCGGGAGACCTCCTGTGGGCACTTGGAGAAATTCTCGGGGCGGCCCTGAAGACTCCTGGCGGTGCGTCGGAAGACGTGTCGAGCCGTCTTGGAAGATACGTCATGACATGTCGGTCGAACCGTCCCGGGCTGCCCGGCGCCATCTCGAGAGCGGTATGTTTGGCCATGGGCGGGGCCATCTCGGAGCCATCGGGGGCCCAAAAATAGGACTCCTCGCGGGTCCCGCCGCCCAGACACGGAGGCAGGAGGGGAGGGGTAGGAGGTAGGTTTGAGTCGGGCCTGTCCCTCCACAGGAGGAATATTCAAAATAATAAAGAATAGCCTGGGGACGTTTTTATTTGTATTTTTGGAGATCTTTGAAGATTGGTTTCGTATTTTTCATTTTTTTGATCCAACATATGCATGTACGCGGACATGCCCGACCTGAAGGTAGGCGCAGAAGGTAGGGGAAGGGGTAGGAGGTAGGGGCAGGAGGTAGTGGAAGGGGTAGGGGGCAGGGCAAGGGACAGGGGAAGGGGTCAATGCACCCTCCCCGCCTGTAAGCAGTCTCGCTCAGTCCCACCCGCCCTTCCAACACAGAAGTAGCACCCGAGCAGCAGCGTGTTCAGCGGTAGTCTTTGGATGGATGCCTGCTGAGGAAAGCGCGCCAGTGGATGGCCCTGAATACACAAAAGGGGGAGGTGCTCGCAGACCCCCCCCTTCCCTCCCCCCCTTGGCGCTGGAAGGGGGGGGGTCGAACCCCTCCCCCCCTTTGCGCCGAACAAGGGGGCTGGGGAGGGGACCTCTCGGGCAGTGAGTAGAGAATAGAGTGTTTTGAGTAGCGATTGGTGAGTAGTGGGTATTCGATTGTGAGTAGTGCGCAGTGAGTCGTGAGTAGTAAGTAGTGGGTAATGGGTAGCGCGCGTAGAGATTAGTGGGTAGTGAGTAGTGGGTAGTGGGTAGTGAGTACTTGGAAGGAAGTAGAGAGTAAGGAGTTATGAGTAGTGAGTACTGAGGAGTGAGTAGTGTGCAGAGAGTAGTGCATAGTGAGTAGTACGCAGGGAGTAGGGATGAGGGAGTAGACAGTAGCGAATAGCGAGGAGTGAAGTAGTGAGTTGTGAGTAGTGAGTAGTGCGCAGTGGATAGACAGTAGTGAGTAGTGGGTGGTGAGTAGCGAGTAAAGCGAGTAGCGAGTAGGGAGTAGCGAGTAGTGAGTAGTGAGTAGCGAGTAGGGCTTTGTGAGTAGTGAGTAGTGAGGAGGGAGTAGTCAGGAAGCAGTAGTGAGTAGTGAGTAGGGAGTAGTGCGTAGCGAGCAGGGAGTAGCGAGTAGTGAGTAGTGAGTACTGAGCAGGGAGTCGTGAGTAGTGAGTACTGAGAATCGAGAAGTGGGTATTGAGCAGTGGGTAGTGCATAGGGAGTTGCGAGTAGTGACCAGTGAGTAGTGAGTAGCAAGTCGTGCGTAGTGAGTAGTGAGTAGCGACAGGCGACTAGTGACTAGTGAGTAGGGAGTAGGGAGTAGCGAGTAGCGCGTAGTGGGTAGTGAATA
The DNA here is from genome assembly GCA_963575745.1 of Prorocentrum cordatum. Lineage (NCBI taxonomy): Eukaryota > Dinophyceae > Prorocentrales > Prorocentraceae > Prorocentrum > Prorocentrum cordatum. The sequence continues at coordinate 72,447 of CAUYUJ010002971.1, forward strand.
TTTCGTATTGGGTAGCGAATAGCGGATAGTGAGCAGTGAGTTGTGGGCAGTGCGTAGTGAGTAGTGAACTGTGAGTACTCAATAGTAAGTAGTGGATAACTGTTAGTGGGTAGGGAGTAGTGCTTAGTGCATGGCAAGCAGTGGGCAGTGAGTAGTGTTCAGTGAGTAATGAGTATTGGGTACTGGGTAGTCAGTAGTAAGTAGTGAGTTGGGAGTAGTGAGTAGGGAGTAGGAAGTAGTGAGTAGTGAGTAGTGGGAGCGTAGTGGGTAGTGTTTAGTGGGTAGTGAATAGTGAGCATCGGGTAGCGAGTGGGGCATTGGGATTGGCGAGTAATGAGTAGCGAGTACTGTGTAGGGAGTAGCGAGTAGCGAGTAGTGGGTAGTGAGTAGTGAGTTGCGGGCAGTGATTAGTGAGTAGTGAAGTGTGGGTAGTGAGTAGTGGATAGTAGTCCGTGGGGGATGAGTAGTGATTTGTGGGTTGTGAGTTGTGCTTAGTGGGTAGTGAGTATTGAGTAGTGGGTAGTGAGTAGTGAGGAGTGGGTAGTGAGTAGTCAGTAGTGAGTAGGGAGTAGGGACTAGTGAGTAGTGGGTAGCGGGTAGTGAGTCGTGGGTAGTGAGTAGTGAGTCGTGAGTAGTGGGTAGTGAGAAGTGGTAAGTGAGTAGTGGTTCGCGAGTAGTGAATTGGGGGTAGTGAATAGTGCGTAGTGAATAGTGAGTGGTGTTTGGAGCTAGGGTTTGGATTTGGGGTCAGGGGTGGGGGTTACGGTAAGGGTGAGGATCAAGCTAGCCAGCTCGAGCGAGTCAAGCATGGCATGCCCATTCCCACCCGCCTTCCCACAACATAAGAAACAGTGATGGCACAACTGGGGGCTGCGCGCGCATTTCAGTGCGAGTGGAGGATACCCCAGGACACCGCATTGACGTCCGCGCGGGATGTGCGCCGCGTCCCATTCCCGCCACGCGTTTCGCATCGTCGGCGACAAGGTTGGCCATGTTGAATGGAACAACGGACACGTTCCGCCCTCCCACAACATAAGAAACAATGCTGGCGCAGCTGGGTGCTCGCGCGTAGTGGTGGTGGTGGTGGTGGTGGTGGTGGTGGTGGTGGTGGTGGTGGTGGTGGTGGTGGTGGTGGTGGTGGTGGTGG
>CAUYUJ010002972.1:0-83509 GCA_963575745.1 Prorocentrum cordatum
TGGGCCTCCCCGGGTGGCGCCTCCGGCGCCGCCCCGGGTGCACGGCGCATGCCAGGGAGGGGGATGCAGCGCGGATCCCAGAAATCTGCGCAACGCGCCAACAATCTATGTCTATGCCGTTTTTCTTCTTCTCGTAAGTGCCTGCATGCATGGAGGTGTCCGATGATTCGCCGAACCCTTGTAGCCATGAGATGCTCCGAAACGTGCCATCATCGAAGGGAAGCAGGATTTCACAACCACAGCCACATTCCTTCCGCACGCGCGAATATCATTCGTTGAGATCGACCGCGCCCCTTCACGTGAACAAAAACAACCTCGACGCGAGTGGGCCCATTCGGCAGCGATGCCATGCCAGATCGGACTTTTTTGGACTTTCCTGTAGGAGAGAGAGAGAGAGAGAGAGAAAGAGAGAGAGAGAGAGAGAGAGAGAGCGCGGTTCGTGATATCCTAGTACTTGGTTCGCAACGTCACCGTTGCAGTGGAGACCCATGCCAAGAAACACCGCGCTTGCCTCCAGGGTGCCCTGGGTTTCTCGAGTTCCGGTGGTTTTGCTATGGAGAGCGTGACGCTCCCACACCGAGAATCCATGGACGCCCTGGTCCAGGCCTCCCAGATGGGGTCGGAGCAGATGGGGTCGGAGGATCGCGCCGCATCGCCGATGCATCGGCGATGCGTGGGCGATGCATCGCCGATGTATCGGCGATGCGGCGAGATCCTTCGACCCCATCTACTCCGACCCCATCTAGGAGGCCTCTACCTGGGGCTCCAGGGCTTGGCCTTCTTGCGGAAGGCTCCTCGTGGCCGAGCTCCTGCTGCGAGCAGCCTCGCCCTCGGCGCGGCCCTCGGAGAGGCCGCCCGTCCTGCGACGCGCCCTCGCCGTGCATCGCCGTGCGGCCTCGCCGTGCGCCGCCGCGACGCACCGCGCCGCGCGGCGCGATGTCTCCGCCGCCGCCGCCGCCGCCGACGTCGCCGTCGCCGTCGCCGTCGCCGTCGTCGTCGTCGTCGTCCTCGCCGTGGTCGCTGTCCTCGTGGGCGCCGGCGCCGGCGTCGTCCTCGCCGTCCTCGTCGGCCTCGCCGGCGCCGTCGTCGTCCTCGGCGTCCTCGTCGCCGTCGTCGTCCCTGCGGTGCGCGCGCCGTGGCCCGTGCGCCCCCCCCCCGCGCGGGCGGCGGCGCGCAGGGGCTGCCCCGCGCCGCGTGCGCGGGGGGCGCGGACCTCTGGGTGCTGCTGAGCACGCACGTCAGGAGCGGGGGGCGCACGGGTCCGGGGAAACGATAGGGGGGGGGGCGGAAAAGAGGGGGGTGATGACTTAGGGGGGGGTGGACATCATGGCGGGGGCCATGATTTGTCCCCAGATTTCATGGCGCGTCTTCTTAGTTCATTACGTCCCTGGCCCCCCCGCTGGGCCGCGCACATGCCGCCGGTCATGATTTGCACCCCCTCTTGGACGCCCCCCTCTTGGCCGCTCCCGAGATAGGGGGGATGGGCATACAGTCGGGGCCCTGAAGAAGGAACCCTTTTCGTTGGGGAGGGGCTCCGCGTTCCTTGGTGTTTCACAGCTCGCCTCAGGCTTTCCTCATGTCTTCGACAGGAAGTCGAAGGTTATAACCTGTGGAACAGAGGGGCCCCGTTCCTTATTTGGGGTTCCTTAGGTCAACGCCCCGACTGTAGGGGGGATGGGCATAGGGGGGATGCATCGATCCCCAATCGCCCACTGATCGCTGATAGGGGCCCGATAGCCCAAGCCTGCCCAGGAAGGTGCGGATTCGCTATCCGGGGCCTACCGCCCATCTATCGGCGATGTATCGTCCATTCCAGGTCGATGTTTCCCCCCCTATGCCTATCCCCCCTTATCGTCGCCTCTCACGGGGGGGGGGGAGTAGGAAACTGGATCATATACTTTACCAGTGGCGGGTTGTCTCTCAATCCCAGGACTTCTTTGAGGGTCGGGGACGGCGTCGGAGTTGTGCGGTGTACATTTTTCCCCCCGCTTTCCCGGGGAAGCAACAACAAATCGTATACACCAGGATCCGTTTTTCCTGTGCGCATTTCAGTGCGGGACCTTCCAGAGTTCGGCGCCTTCCAGAGGGGACCTGGTTTTCGCCGGAGCCGCAGGCGCCCTCCCAGAAGGCGCGAGGACCTAGTGTTAAGCTGGGCCTGTCCCTCTACAGGAGGAATATTCGAAAATAGTCAACATGTAGTCAGGGGACGATTTGTTCACCACCTTTGAGCATTCCTGATATATTTTTGGGGTATTTTTTTTTGTCGTCCTGAATCCCCCTGTAGGGGGACATGCCCGACCTGAACCTAGTGGAAGCCCCGGTGCCTTGCCAGAAGGCCGTCCCCCTCTCTCGCTCCCCCCCCCCCCGGGGCGCGCAGCCTAGACGCAGGCTCGTCAGCGAGGGCTGTGCCCTCGCGGGGCGAGGCAGGAGGGAGGAGGGAGGAGGGAGGAGGGAGGAGGAGCAGGAGGATCGAGGAGGAGGTGGAGGAGAGGGTGGAGGGAGGAGGTGGTGGAGGAGGAGGAGGAGGAGGAGGAGGATCGAGGAGGAGGAGGAGGAGGATCGAGGAGGAGGAGGATCCACGAGGAGGATCGAGGAGGAGGAGGAGGGGGAGGAGGAAGGACGAGGCACCAGGGAGAATGCAGCAGGCAGGGGCGATAGGGGGTGTCCGGGGCCAGCATCGGCGCGCAGGGCGGGCGGCGAGGGCGGCCCGCCCCACGAGGAGGCGGCGCGACGTGCGCGCCGTACACCCCCCCCCCCCCCCCCCCCCCCCCCCCCCCCTGGGCGGACCCCGCGGCGCGCTCGCGGCCGCCCCAGGGTGCCTCGGGACCGCCCAGCCACGCTCAGCTGCGGACGCTCAGACCCCGACTGGTGGACGTTTTCGCCGCCCACCACGAGCAGGAGGGGGGAGGGGGTCCTCGCCTCTACCGCCTCCTCCCTCCGCTCCTCCCTCCTCCTCCTCCTCCCCCTCCGCCTCCCCCTCCTCCTCCTCCTCCTCCTCCTCCTCCTCCTCCTCCTCCTCATCCTTCCCCCCTCCAACTTATGGTGGTGGAGGTGGTGGTGGTGGAAAGCGGGCCCATAACCTGACTCCCCTCGCCTGGCGCAAAGATCACGACGGCAGGTTTTTCGCTGTCTTCGGCCTCTTGGGGGCCCCTGCTGGGCCTCGGGGCCGTCGGAGAGCGACTTGGGAGGAGAAGCCAGTCCGTGGGAAGGGGTTGCGTCGGGGGTCGACGCTGCGAGCCAGAGCACGACGCTGCGAGGGCCTGGGGAGGCGGCTGTGCCTCCCCTCGAGCCTCCGGGCCGCGCGCACCCCGGGAGAGGTCCAGGGAGCCGCGGTACCGGTAGAGCGCCGGTTTCAATACATGCTCCGCGCGTGCAGACCATGCATTAAAAATGAAGGGTTGATTAAAAAATGCAAGGATGAGTTTATGCAGTAATGTATTCATACATCGACCATGTATTTAAAATCCCCATACATCAAAACATCCTGTGGATCAAACCTTGCCCTGCACGTGCCTCTTGGTTTCCCCGGGCGTCTTCCCCGCTCCCCTCCGACTCCGGCTCCCGCCCCTCGGGCTCCGGGGCCGACGGTGCGCGCTCCGCTCCGCTCCGCTCCGCTCCGCTCCGCCGAGGCCCCCCGGAGGCCGGGGCGCTGCGGGCAAAGGGCTCCGCGGGGCACCGCGGGGCAGGGCGAGGGATCTGGGGCGCGGGCCGCTGCTCGCGGCGTGCCGGTGACCCCGGCCTCTCGGCGCCCCGCCCGCCCCCGTCTGCGGCGCCCTGGGAGAGGTCCTCGACGATCCTTGCTGCAAGTCGGGCCTCTCCCCCGGGATTTTCGACGAAAAATAAAAAAATACCCCCCAAGATAGTCAGAACGTAGTCGAACGACTGTCTGGGGACTATTTTCTGAATATTTTGTTGGCCCTTTTGAGGCATTTTTGGTGTATGTTTTATTTTTCGTCGAAAATCACCCTGTTGGGGGACAGGCCCGACGTAATCCTTGCTTCTCTCGTCGTGGGGAGAGGAGGACGTCCGAGGGCCCGCAGGATCTCCAGAGGGGCCTGGGGGGCCTGGGCCCCCCCCCTTCTGGGGCTCTTCGCTGCCACGGCCGGAGAAGCGCCATCGGAGTTCAGCCCCCCAGCGACGCGAGGGAGGAGATGGAGGAGGAGGAGGAGGAGGAGGAGGAGGTGTTAACATGCAAGCGTGCGTGTGACAGGGGAGGAATAGTAACCCTGCTGCCTTTGGCTCAAGTGTTTAACGGTCGAAGCTACATAGACCTGCTTTGCCGTTCGGGAGTATAAAGGTGACCTATCGTTATCATTGTTGCCAGGCTCCCGTGCAGAACCCTCCTCGGGGTTTTGCATGGTAGCGGAGCGCGGTTGCCATGGCAGCGGCAGCGGCAGCTGCGGCCAGACCTGGGCAGGGCGACCCGCCAGTTAATCTCAATGTGCCGGCAGACAGAGATGCATGGGTCAACATGGACCCGAATCGCTTCAACGATCTGTGCGAGCAAGCATACATGAGCGGAGACTTCAGTTACGTTCAGACGGCACTACTCGCGAACCATTTCGGACTCGCAACGTTCATTAATGAGCGAGTAACACAGGATCGAAGGGAGGTATCGAATGCCGAAGCGTTCCAAATGTTACAGAGTGCCCACAAGACCAACAGCATGCTGTTAGCGATCACAAAGAGAAGCGCTGCACTCGAAAGGGATGCTCGCATATTGGTGGAAAGAGTCACCGAGTTGGAAACCAACAGTGAAGTACAAGAAAAGTTGATCGAAAGGTTTGGTCAGATCTCGGAAGCGATTAAAGGAGGAAGCGGAAACAAGCACGGGAGCAGTAAACCGATAAGCGAATATAAAGCATTACAGGCGCTAAAGAACTTCAGTGGGGAAAGAGCAAAGTTCAGAGACTGGAACGACAAGTTCTTGAACGCACTAGCCCAAGTGAAGCCGAGTTACCGACCGGCACTGAAAATGCTAAACAAGAAGCTGGAGACGCTTGACGGAGTCGTACCAGAGGAGGACGATGACGACATCATACGCATAATGAACGGCCGATTAACTGCAAGTGAGTACCTGAAGGCGAATCAAGCCAAACAAGCCGAGGACGACAACAAAGGCGAATATGAGTTCACCGAGGGAGACAAAACTCAGATGGAGGAAGACTTATGGTACATTCTGAACGAGAAACTTGAAGGTGCGGAGGCCAGAGGAAAATTAAAGGGACTGATGGATGGAGATGGAATCATGGCTTGGCAGAAGGTTTACAACTGGTACTCGGCGGTAACCGGAGCGACCTTATCATCAAAAATGACGCATGCCATGAATCCTGAGCCGCCCAAGAAGATCACTGACACTGTTACCCGACTTGAGGAATGGAGCGCATTGGCAGAAAATCTTGAGAACTATGGTAAAGATTACTCGCTGCCTCTTCCTTTTAAAGTCACCGCGCTCAGGGCCATCATGGTGCACGCAAATGACTGGTTCGACGAATGGCAGCAGGCATGTTGGCGAACGCCTGACGCGCTTAACATTGACTCATTTCAGAAATTGTACTCAAAGTGCGAAGACTGGGCGCGTGCAAAGAAACTTGACTCAGATACGAAAAATAAGGATGCAATGGGCATTGGGAATGTCAACGAGATGAGTCAAGGGTCCGAAAATGTTTGGGACCAAACAGGATGGGTTGACGAAGATGGAAACTGGTGGTCAGAGGATGGATCGTGGAATCACGGGTCCTGGGCCAATGAGAGTGACGGTGGAGAATATGAAGAAGTTGACGCCGTAAACAAAGGCAAAGGTAAAGGAGCGGGCCCCAGGTGTTACAATTGTGGAGGCATGGGCCATTTAGCCAGGAACTGCACAAGACCTAACAGTTCACCAAAGGAGGTAAAGGTGGCAAGGGCGGAAAAGGCAAAGGTTACCGAGCCACTTACGGATCCTATGTGAAAGGTAAGATCGGAGGCAAACAGGGAGGTAAAGGAAGTAGCTCGCGGGGAGGAAGCTACGGAGGCCAAGGGAAGTTCACCCCGCACAGCGAGCGTGAGTGTTACAAGTGCGGCGGAAAAGGGCATATCGCCATTAACTGTCCGGGCCCCAAGAAGACCGCCAACGAAGTTGAGCAAGAGAAACCTGCAGTGAACACTGAGATTGAACAAACCACCTCGTTCGGCCAACCACAGCATGTTCTCAGCGTTGAGATGAAGGAAACAATGAACGTGCCGCCAGACCAGCCTGCAATCGAGGAGGTTAACGAGAAATGGGACCTGCCCTATTACGCCAGAAAGAAAACGGCACGTAACAACGCGGTGAATTTGAAAAGAATTTATCAGGAACACCAGTACAACGGGGACAGTAATCGTACTAGTCAATGGGGCCAGAGAATAAGTAAAAGCGTGAGGCAGGAAAAAAGTTGGCTGGAGAAGTGCAAGGAAATTGGGCTAATTGAGATGCGGGGACGTGGTCCAGAGATTAACGCGGTGCCACCGCCAAGTGCGACGCATGAGACGATCGTGGTTACCGTGGACTCCGGCGCATACAACGCAGTGGGACCCCCCAAAGTTGGCACTCATTTCCTTATTAAGCATACGGACGCGTCAAAGCAGGGACGACACTACAGCGCAGCAAATGGAACCACGATAAAGAATTATGGTCAACGAGTGATCGCAGGTAAAAATGAGCATGGGAACGCCGTCAGTATGCCGATTCAGGTAGCAGAGGTCAACAAAGTCCTAGGATCCGTCAGAGAGATGGTAAACGCTGGAAATAGAGTGGTGTTCGACAAGGATTCTAACGGGAGATCCCTGAGCCACATCATGAACAAGGCGACCGGTAAGTTCACATCCATTCATGAGAAGAATGGCACATTCCAGTTCAACATCACAGTACCGAAGGGACCAGCGGAGGCCGTCAATCCCAGGAGCGAAGTGAACGTAACTGAGGGTTTTCCGCGGCCGGGGACCCTGGAGGCGGATCTGTTCTACTAAGCCCCCCATCGCCCGTAAGGCCAAGCGAAAACTTAAACGTCTTTAATGCCGAAGGAGACGAAGGGAGTGAAAGTGGGGGCAACGATAGTGAGTTAAGTGATGTGGAAGATGTATTTGTGGGTGATGAAGCGGAGTTACCAAAGAAAGTTTATTGTGACATGAGGCCCTCGAAGGAGGAAGTTGAAGCGCATAACGCGACGCATTTGCCTTGCCGAAGCTGGTGCCCACATTGCGTTAGAGGGAAAGCGCGCAGACGCAATCACCGTAGACGCAAAAGAGAGGGGAACGGGAACGTGCCAGTGATTTCAATGGACTACATGTGGCTTAAAGGAAGAAAGGATGAAGGTGAAAGCACCAGCAATGGCAATCCAATTTTGGTCATGCATTGCAGAGAGACCAAATTGACTTGGAGCAGAGTGTTAATGAAAAAGGGAGTGGACTCGTACTCGGTAAAAGTAGGATGTGACATGATAAGTTTTACCGGATACAAGAAGGTGATGCTCAAAAGTGATGGGGAAGCGGCAATCACAGCATGGCCAATAGGATTAAAGCTTCGTGTGATCTTGACATGGGAGTTGAAGTCAGCCCAGTAGGCGACTCACAGGCCAACGGCGAAATTGAGAGAGCCGTTAGGACAGTGCAGGGTCAGGTCAGAACGTTAAAGAGCGCCTTAGATGCCAATTATAAGACTGAGTTTGGTGAAAGCCATCAGATAATACCTTGGCTGGTGAGCTACGCGTCCTCTTTGATTAACAAGTTCACAATAGACACGGATGGGAAGACGGCTCATGAGAGGTGCAGGGGGCGAAAATTTAACCAGAATTCCTGATTTTGGTGAGTGTGTCATGTATTTGAAGACACCTGTGCACAAAGGCCGCGAGAAGCTCAAAATGAGATGGGAAAGTGGAGTGTTTCTAGGCATAAGCGAGAAAAGTCAAGAGCTAATTATTGGGACGCCCAATGGTGCAATCAAGGCGCACGGGTTTAAAAGAAAAGGAAGTGATGCGGAAAGATGGAACATTGCCGAGATCACCGAAATAAAGGGGTTACCTTGGCAGCCTGACCCGAGCACAGCGGGAATGGAATTACAGTCTAGGATCATGGTGCCCATGGATCTACCAGAGCAAGAATTAACTGCGCCTGAGACGAAGCCGCTCATTGCACGAGGGATTGCAGTTAAAAAGCACGAATACTTGAAAATGGGACCGACACCAGGGTGTTACGGATATAAATGCCTCGTGAGAGGAGACAAAGAAAACAAACCGCATAACGCTGATTGCAGGGCTCGAGTTATTGAATGGTTAAAGAAACAAGAGAGCCCGAGCATCCAGGCAAGACTAGCGTCTGCACAGTTAAGGCTTGAGAGTAAAAGTCGCGCACCAGAAAATCGTGAACAATAATCAGAAAGTCAAGCGAAGAAACTGAGGATCAATGTGCCACCTCCGCCGAGCGCCAAAGTTGAGGAACCTAAGGACGAGTGGGTAATAAAGGGAAACAAAGTTATATGCCAGCACCGACGACCGAGGAAAGAGTTAGCCTTCCCCACCAATGGTGGGTGTCCAGTAGATTGGGACAAACTTAAGCCTAAAAGATATATCCACGCGATCATGATTGACGGCGGCAAGATACATGAGCACGAAGATGCTTGGTATGGTGAAGATGGAGACGATCAAACATGGGCTATGGGAAACCCCTTTAACGGTTACTGGACCGGATGGGCCGAGTTCGAAGTGAAAGATGAAGAAATGAAAGATTCCCCGAGTAAACCCATTAAACGAAAAGCAGAGGACGACCATGACGAAGAAGATCAACAGGCAACTCAGCATCGTCAACTTGATATGGAACAAGATGGAGAAATGTCAGAAGTAAACGACATCATATTGGGGCTCAACATGATGGGATTTTACTCTGAACTGGTTGAATGGTTGACAAGTGGGGAATTGAACATCGTACGTCAATTAAACGAAGTAAGGAAAGCCACCAGGCTCCATGGGGCATGCCAACACGAGACTCAGGCACACGTGACCGAGGCGTATTCGCCGGTGAGAGTTCCTGGAATGGCAGGAAAAATGGGATTGATACCGGGATTAGCAATGGACTTAACGACGCGAGACCAACATGGTAACCCATGGGATTTAAATGTGCCAGCCATGCGTGCGAAAGCGAAAAAGATTGTCAAATCCAAAGCAGCCCTGTTACTTGTGGTGAGCCCCATGTGCGCAGCCTTCAGCAGACTCCAAACGTTCAACTTTAAAAGATTAGGTGCTGACCGTGTGAAACAGATGTTGGATTACGGGATCAAGCATTTGACGTTTGCGAAGGAGCTTTGCGAAATTCAACGGCGAGATGGGTTATACTTTCTGTTTGAACACCCTGCAGGAGCAACCAGCTGGGGCACTTCAACGGTGCAACGGTTACTCAGGAACAAGGATGTCAAAGTATACGATGGAGATTTGTGCTGTTACGACTTAAAGCAGATGGTCAAAGGCGAAGAGATGTTCATTAAGAAACCGACCAAGTTCATGACAAACAGTTCAGCCATCGGCCATGAGTTAAGTTGGAAATGTAAAGGGCAACGTCGACACATGGAGTTAACTGGTGGCGGTAGGACGCGCAGATCAGAGGTCTACCCAGATAAACTGTGTCGAGCGATACTGAAAGGACTTGTAAAGCAAATGAAGATCGACGGTCGTCAAGGGGGTACATTTAAAGAAGAAGAAGTAGCGAACATGGAAGTCGAAGAAGAAGAACAAAGTGAGGCGCAGATAAGCGAGATTAACTGGGCATGTGAACATGAGAGCGAAGATAGGAAGCAAAAGCACCAGCTAACGTGGACGAGGAGAGATTATGGAACACAAAGATTAATGCTGCCGGGACCAAGTGGGCCACAATGGAGCTCATGCATTAGGAGAATTACCGCTGACATAGACACCGGGAAGATTATCGAGGACAGGCCTGTGAACGAGATCACAGGGAAAGAGAGAAGGATAATGTTTAAGAAAGGACCAGTTAACACTTCCACCACCTTTACGTATGAAGCTGTCGGCGAAATTGCTCCACGCAGGTGGAAGTGTTGTGCATGTGAGCATGAGGGATGGCTCAAGACGCCTAGCACATGTGCGGCATGCGAAAGAACTGGTACAGTTAACCCTCTCCCAATGAACACGATCAACGTTGTCCACAAAGAAAATGGAGAGATTACTCAAGCTTGGGGTGATGTCACAGGAAACGAGCTCGACCCTAAATTGACTGTAAAAGCACGTCAAGAAGAAATGGAACAATTCAGAAAACACAGAGTTTACGAGAAAGTGAAGGAGGAAGTGTGTTGGCAAATCACGGGGAAGGCGCCCATCGGAACCAGATGGATAGACATCAACAAAGGAGATGAGTTAAGCCCAGACCACAGATCAAGGCTGGTAGCCCAGCAGGTTAAATACAATTCCAAAGACAAGAACATATTCGCAGCTACACCTCCACTGGAGGCACAAAAACTGCTTTTCTCAATGGCAGTTACCGAGGGAGTTGGATTCACGAACGGCGAGCGTGAGAAAGGATTAAAGTTAGCATTCGTTGACATCAAACGAGCTTACTTTTACGCTCCAGCAAAGGAAGACATATTTATCAGGTTACCAGACGAAGATTATGAACCAGGTATGTGCGGAAAGCTGTTAAAATCAATGTACGGAACCAGAGACGCTGCGAGCAACTGGGAGGACTGTTACATGGACTTTGCTAACGAGGCTGGGTTCAAGAGCGGAATTGCGTCACCATGCGTGTTCAAGCATGAGAGTCGAGCGTTATGGTTAACAGTTCATGGAGATGATTTCACGCTGTTAGGAGGTGATCATGATCTCGACTGGTTTGAAAATAAAAGTAAGGAGGAGTTTGAAGTGAAAGTGAGAGGACGACTTGGACCAGGGAAGGAGGACATGAAGGCGATCAGAATTCTTAACAGGATTGTGGAATGGACGAAGGAAGGATTGAGGTATGAGGCAGATCAAAGGCATGCAGAGATAATTGTGAAAGAGCTTGAGCTAGAAGGAGTAAAGGTGAGGACTGAAGTGCCAGGTGAGCGAATTCCAGTTGAAGAGGGAGATGAGGTAGAACTTTCGCCCAACATGACTAAAATATATCAAGCGTTGACGGCCAGAGCAAATTACTTAGCTCAGGACAGGTCTGATACAGTATTCTGTAAAGGAACTCGCTAGGACCATGTCAAAGCCCACGATGAGTTCTTGGAAGGGTTTAGTCAAGTTAGGGAAGTATTTGAAGTACCACAGCAGAAGCAGCTATGTGTATCAATATCAGGAGCAGCCCCAAGAATTAACTATTTGGACCGACACGGATTGCGCAGGATGTAAGCGAACGAGGAAGTCTACAAGTGGAGGAGTAGTAATGTGGGGTAAACATCTCATAAAATCTTGGAGCACGACTCAGAGTGTCATCGCATTATCGTCAGGTGAAGCAGAGTATTATGGACTTGTGAAAGGAGGATCAGTGGGTTTAGGACTTCAGGCAGTATTAAGAGACTTTAACTTAGAAGTTGAGATTACAGTGAAGAGCGACGCCGCGGCTGCGATTGCCATTGCGAGCAGACGAGGCTTGGGGAAAGTAAGACATATCGAGGTGTGTCAATTGTGGTTACAGCAGAAAGTAAGGAGGGAGTGATTCGTATTGTGAAAGTAGGGACACACGAGAATGCAGCGGATGCGTCGACCAAGTATGTCAGTCGTGAAAGCATGAGCACACATCTACGAAACACGAATCAATGTGCATTAACAGGTAGCATGAGCTTGCGCCAGCTACCGAATGTTGATGTTCGCAGCTCATTTCTGTCACTCAAAATGCAGCTATTAAAGGCCTTCTCCACCCATTACCTCTTGCTCTTGGGCGTGAACGAAGGCATGGCGGCTCCCCAGGTCAACCTCACCATTAACGGCTCCATGGTCGACCGGAGCCCGGCTGGGGATGGACCGGTTACGCGTGAGAACCTCAACCGCCGTGTTGACGACATGGTGCACGTTGCTCACGCGTTTACCGTAACCCTCACTAACATGGCGATCAACTTCCACGGAGCCTACGACAAACACGTTGACGAGGTGCAAAGGGCCGCGGATGACATGGCGAAGAGGATCGAGGAATTAACGCGGCAGAACGAGGCGCTGATCCAGGACAGCGACGACGTCAACGAGAATCTCCAAAGGGCGCAGGCGGAGATTAACGCTCTGATGGCGACGATTACGGACCTGAACATCCAGAATCGTGACTCGGGAGTTAACGCGGAGGAGAATGCAACCAAGTATAGGCGCATCAACGACAACATTGGTTACCCTTTGAACACCGCCAAGCGCCTTACCGAGAACATCACGCCCCTGCAGGACTTCGAGGGTAAACGTGATGCGGCACTGCGCCTGTTGGTGGCAGTAACAGAGAGGCTCGAAGGATTACAGAGGTTCTTGCATGACCCGATCAACTCCCCGGTTACCAACGTCCCGCAGGTTCCTCCGCCGTTGCCCGAGCAGCCCCCAACGGCAGTGGCCGCCAAGGCGCCTCCCACTGCAGTCAACGCGGCGGCCGAGGCCAGCAAGCCTCTAGCCCGAGCTGCCGCGGCATCGGGTGCACCCCCGGCTCAGGGCTTCACCGGCACCACGCCCAAGACTGGAGGGTTCGGTCGATCCGTGTCGCCGAATAAGATCCCGCAGTCAACGCCACCTCAACCGTTTTACAAGAAAGCACCCAAGGCCATGCATGAGCGTAAACGGGAACTGGAAGAGTTTTTGCAGCTGGGAATGAAGATGGATGAAGATCGCGCACAGGGCAGTCAACGTGACGAAGTACCAAAAGGTCCTGCCCCGGTGGTAAACGTGAGGGCGCCCAAGCCGCTTCCCCCAGGCCTTGGCGAGTCAGGTGCATCGAGCAGTGTTGGCGGCATGAATCCCCCGCCTCCGGTGCCCAAGAAGTTATCGACCCAGCATGTTCCTCCACCGCAGCCTCGAGCTGTTAACCGTGCGGACGAGCAGCTTGCGGCATACTCGCGGAACATTGCCAGGGGCATGTACCGCCCACTGTGCCATGTCAACGGCCGCATGCCCATGGTGAACGACAGGAGCGAGGACCACGACGTCAACTACAAGGTGGAGCCCGACCCCAGGGAAGTAGTCGCGTTAACGATGAAGACGCGCGACAACTGGCGCAGGTTCGAAGGCAACTTCGTCGGACATGTGGCAAAAGAGGGGTTAACGACTCCAGGTGGTCGGTCTATTCAGGGCAACACGGGGCGGGAGCTTAACGGCTACGATGAGGTGTTCGTCGACATTTACGGGCAGCACGCTTACGGCTTCCTCGGTTACTCCGTGTTGAAGGGCCCGTGCAGCTGGAGATCTCAGTTGACGGAGAAGGAGCTGGAAAAGCACGACGAGTGGGTTGACGCGGTCGGGCGCGTACAATCCCTGTTCGACGACGAGTACGTGCCGCCGATCCACGTTAACGATCTCCACCCAGTGTGGTTCGACGTTCACAGCTGCCCAGATACACAGGTCTACGTCAACAAGGCACCAGAAATGAACGAGAAGCAGCTTAACGGCCTTCTGCTAACGTGGGCCGGGATGCTGCCCCACGGCAACCCCACCGTGGTCTCCGTTAAGCACCTGGTGGAAGACACTTACGGACCGCACGGTTACATCTCAACTGGGGTTACCGTGATCAGGTTTGCGACGCACGACCTTGCCAAGCTCTATTGCCGTTACATGAACGGGCTCCAGGTGTATTACCGCAACTACTTCATCGAGGATCTCGAGGTCAGGAGCGCCGAGGAGTTAAAGGGCAGCATCAACAAGCCTCCGGTTTACTGGCACCAGACCATCCTAGACGTCGCTCTTAGCGATCAGGGGTCCATGAGGGCACTTTACCGTGACAACTGGCCTGCCGATCACATCACCGAGCGTAAAAGTGACCACCGCGAGAAGCTCTGTTGGTTTGGATGGTTGCCGTGCGACGACTTCCCCAACTGGCTTACCGACCCGGCCTGGACTGTGAACCCGTTTACCGGAGTTGCGGTCGAAGAGCACCTCCGCAACAATACAGGTGGTAAACCTCTGCTGAAGGCTCCCCACGCCAGTTACTGAAGGGCCATCGGCACTTACCACAACATTGTTGACGGGTCCACCAAGAGCTTTGACGAGGGGTGCTGGCTGGGCGACGAGGAGCGCATTAACGCGCACCTGGACACCGACTATTACAGCCCGACGCAGGCCCTTAACAGGGTGTCGTCCTAGACGGCGGCCAGCGTGGGGCACCGTGGTTTACCGAAGTCCAGAGGCGCGCGTGCTCCGTCAGTGAGGCGCCCGCGCCGCTCGTAAACGGTGACAGGTGACCGGCATGCTTTCCTTTTACGCTCTCTCTCATCTCCCCTCTCAACCAGGCTTAACAATAGCGTTGCAGTAGACTATTGAGTTGAATCTATTTGCATGTGCATCTTTTATAGTTACCGCAGGTATTGGCGCATAAAAAGCGAAAGCAATCAAAACCATATGAATGCGAGCCTGCCGTGCGAACTTTGGATGCTACATTTAAACTCGTAACTGATTGAATGTTTACTTGAGCTCACGTTGCATGTCTGAGAGACGTGGTGCTCGTGAACGTTGTTACGAGATATTTCGAATTCGGCGATATAACAATGCTCATGCAGCCCGTTGTTTCATTTAACCTGTCTTTGCGTTTATAGGCACCTCCCCGTCAGCCAATGCGGACTGGCGTCCGAGGGGGGGGGGGGTAACATGCAAGCGTGCGTGTGACAGGGGAGGAATAGTAACCCTGCTGCCTTTGGCTCAAGTGTTTAACGGTCGAAGCTACATAGACCTGCTTTGCCGTGCGGGAGTATAAAGGTGACCTATCGTTATCATTGTTGCCAGGCTCCCGTGCAGAACCCTCCTCGGGGTTTTGCAGGAGGAGGAGGAGGAGGAGGAGGAGGAGGAGGGAGGAGGGAGGAGGGAGGAGGAGGAGGAAGCGGCGGCGGAGGCTGCGGCGGAGGCGGAGGAGGAGGGGGAGGAGGACCAGTGTAGATCCAGGAATCATCACCGACGATGGAATACATCCTCCCTCCAAGCTCCCTCTTCATGGGCCCCCACGAGGATTCATCTCCACTGGGGGAGCCGCCTCGTTGGAAGACAACCGTTGGAAGACCCTGAAGACTACCAAAGCATCATGTTCGGGACTTCGACGCCACGGACCGACCTGACTGTTGCGCTTTGGCGGTCCTGAGTCGTGCCAGAATGCCATTCCTGGGGCGTCAACACCGCGAATCATCGTCACTGTTGCGCCCTCATGATCCTGATTTTTTGCGAACACCATGCCTGGTACGTCGACCATGGGAATCCGCGAGATTCTTGCAAATGCTTCAAAAAACGAATGTGTGCGGCGCTCCGGCGAGAGCCTCACTTTGAAAAGGAACCGCCCTCAAGACAAGAGCCACATTGTGAAAACCGCCCTCCCTCAGTCCGGGAAGCTCTTGCAAATATTTATAAAACGAATGTACGTGGCGCTCTGCGAGAGCCACATTTTGAAAACGACCCGCCCTCCATCTGCGAAACGGTTGCCACTGTTCAGGCCTCAGGGTCATTAAATGGTGAGGACGTCTCGGGCGAAACGCCTGGCTGGCCCTAGAAACGAAGGCCCAAGACGGGCCAAGAGGCCCCAAAGATCGTCCCAAGACGGCCCCAGACGCCTCCCAAAGGGGCAGAAAACAGTCCAAGAGGGCCCCCGGAGGCTCCCAAGAGAGCCCCCAAACGAAGCGGCCCAAGAGGGCCCAAGACTACGGCGCCAAGAGCGCTCCAAGAGGGCCCCAAGAGGCTCCCAAGAGGGCCCGAAGAGGCGGTGTGAGGGTTTGGCTGCTTGGGTGTGGGGACTGGGCTGGCACAAAGACGGCCTAATAGTCCCCAAGAGTCCCAAAGAAACCCCAGAGACGCCAAGTGACACCATGGCTCCCAACAGCGAGTGGTTACGTAACAAAATCTGAACACCAAGGCTCTCCAGAGCGCAGTGACGAAAAAAACTCTTAACAGCCAGGCACCCAAGAGCGAGCGGCAACGTAAAAGTCTGTGAACACCACGGCTCCCAACAGAGCGGTGACGCAACAAGCTCTTACCATGAGCCATCTCGGGCAGGTTCATGCTCCTGTGCCGGCCCAGGTAACGGAAAGAGCGAGACACGAGTGATGACATTCTTGTGTGAGGCGAAGTCCTCCAGGGAGGGATCCGGGGGAGGGGCGAGGGGGGGAAACATGGGTGTACTGGCCCGGTTGCCTTGTATTTTTTCGAGTGAAGCGGCTCCAGGGCGCCTCGAAGGGCCCGTTTCTTCGTATTTTTGTTAGTGAAGCGGCTGCAGGGCCCCAATACGGCCAAAGAGGGCCCCAAGAGGGCACCAAGACGGCCCCAAGAGAGCCCCGAGTCCCAAGAGGGCTAAAAGATGCTCCCAAGAGGCCCCAAGAAAGCGCAGGACCGCCTAAGAACGTTTCTAGATGGCTTCAGCTGGCCTCAAGACGACCCAGGAGGGCCTCACAAGCAGGTCCAAGAGGCCCCCAAGAGGACTGAGGACCCCTGGGGTCTATCTTGGATGTCTTGGTGGGATATTTCTGCGATTTTGTGCCCTCCTGGACCGTCTGGGCGGCTTCCTGGGGCTTTCTTGGCCCACTCTGGGGCCCCCTGATCAATGGGGCCGCCCCCAGACCCGCGCAAAACACCCAGGAAGTGCTTTGTGGCGCTCAAGGGCGCCCGGGAAACTGGGCGTCTGGGCCCTTCAGAATTCACAAACCTTCTACCTTCCAGGGCTGTATGAGCTGTGGGGCACTCCACTTCGTGCCAAAGGCACGGTAGCGGATTGTTGTTGTATGGGTAGGGTGGGACCTCGCGGACCCAGTTGCTATCTGCTAGCAGGGGGCGATACATTCATACGGAATCGGGATAATCGCCCCGTCCACTCCCAGCCAGCATGGGGAAGGCCGGGGCGGCGGGGTGGGGAAGGAAGTCGGTGGAGGAGTCGGGAGGGGGTTTGGAGGAGGAGAGTAGCTACAGCAGGAGGAGGACGGGGCTTACCAGGAGCAGGTGTAGGGCTCAACTCATGCAGCGCCAGGCCTGTGCGGTCCCGTCGGCCCCATCCTCCCAGGTCTGGCCCTTCAGCTGCCGTTCGTAGTTCAGGCGGAGGGGCAGTGTTCTTTCGCATGCAACTCGTCAGCCGATTCAGCCAGTGCGCACCGTGCAGTTGCTGTCCCACTGCTTGAGGGATACGTGCTAAACACACGATTGGGAAGTAGGAGGAACAAAAGGACAAGGACAAGGACAAGGAGCAGGAAAAGGAGGAGGAGGAGGCGGATCATGACGATGATGAGCGGCCGTCGCAATCGCGTCCCACCGTCGCCATCGCCATCGCTATCGCCAGCACTGGCGTCGAGGTCGTCCACCACATCCCCTTTCTTTCTTTTCTCTTCATGTGAAGAAAGAAAGCCCCAAGCTTATACTTGGATTCTCCTTCCGTGGGTGCGTTCACTAAACGGCTTCGCTCGTCAGGCTGCTCATTGCAAGGGTGGTTTATCTGATCTTTACGTTGCATCTTCGGGGGACCTCGCCTGTTCCTTCCTCAAACTGGTGTCTTTTCTTGTGCCGGACGCGGGCTCGATGCCCACTCGACGCGGATTTGGCTCGGATGCGACGCGGATTCGACACGGACGCGACATGGATCCGACGAGTCCGACATGGATTCCACACGGATTCGACGCGGATAGGGTTTCGACGGGACAGACAAGGTCCCCCGAGGATGCAACACGAGGGAACAAAAAGACCCCGGCCCCCGTACTTACATTCTTCTTCCGTTGGTGCGTTCACTAAACGGCTTCGCTGGTCGGGGTGTTTCTTGGGAGGGTGGGTTGTCTGATCTCTCGGCGGCGAGCAAAGGTGGGCAGTGAGACGGGGCGGACCTTCTCAGAAGGCTCGGAACTCCCCCGGCCTTCTGAGAAGTTTCCTCCGCCTCTCCCCGACGACAAAGGACACCTCTCAGAAGGCGCGAGGGCCTCTGAGAGGTCCCGCCGCCCTCGGAGGAGGCCTCCTCTTTCTCGTGCCCCCCCCTCCTCCACCCGCACCCTGCCCTCTGCCACCTCGTGCTCCTCTTGCTCCAGCGCCCTCCCCCTCCTCCGCCCGCACCCCTGCCTCCTCATCCCTCCTCCTCCTCCTCCTCCTCCTCCTCTCTCCCTCCTCCTCCTCCTCCTCCCCTCCTCCTCCTCCTCCTCTCCCCCCTCCCTCTCTCCTCCTCCTCCTCCTCCTCCTCCTCCTCTCTCCTCCTCCTCTCCTCCCTCCTCCTCCTCCCTCCTCCCCTCCTCCCTCCCCCCCCCCCTTCGCGAGAGAAGGGTTTCCTGCGGCCAGATGGGCTTTTGCGCGGCCTGGCGGGCTTCAGCACGGCCAAGAGGTTTCCGGAGGATACACGTCTTCGAGCACGTTGACGGCCTCCCTGAAGAGTGCCTCTTGGTCCCCCTGGAGAGCTTCTTGGCCCCCATGGAGGGCTTCTTGGCCCTTCAGGGGGGCCATGATCGCTCAAGAGGGCCCCATGTGCGGGCAATATTTATATCCATATCCAGTGCGTCTTGGACTTTCTTGGAAGGGGCGACGCAAGGCCGATGCCTCCTCCTCCTCCTCCTCCCCTCCTCCTCCTCCTCCTCCTCCTCCTCCTCCTTAGGCCCCGAGCGGCCCCCCTGGAGGCCTCGAGCGGCCCCAGGGGAGCCCCAGAGGCCCCCTTAGAGGCCCCAGGGAGGCCCCAGAGAGGCCCCCGAGAGGCCTCGAAGAGTGGTGTCGTTCGTGAAGTTTTCGAACATTCTTCCTCTTCCCTTTCTTCTCCTTCTCCTCCTCTTCCTCCTTCTTCCCCTTCTCCTGCTCCTCCCGTTCCTCCTCCTCTCCCCTTCTTCCTCCTCCTCCTCCGGAACAGAGACCCACAGCGGCCCCCAAACGGCCCCCAAGAGGCTTCCAAAATTGCCTCCAAGAGGCCCCCGAGAGGCCTGCCACGACATCCAACGAACTTCCAAGAGGCCTCTGACCCACAACCCAGGCACGGTGGCGGGATGGGCCGAAGGCCACATAGACGATTTTAAACGCCCAAGACGGCCTCCAGACGGCCGCCCCAAGAGGCCCTAAGATACCCAAGAGGCCTCCAAAATGTTTCCCCAGAGAGCTCGAAGACGCCAGCAAACATTCTTTTCCACAGGTTTTTGAGCAGCTTGGGCGTGTCCGCTTGCCACGGAGGAGACGAAGTAGACGGATCAGGCATTGCATCTGTCCTCATATCATTGTCGCCGATTCTGCGCTCCCGAGGAGAGATCAGGAGGTTCACATATTTTGAGTACTTCACACGGCATTGGGCATCTGAGAAGAACTGTGGTCGTTGGCGCCACGGTGTGGTCCACGTGTTGCCGGGCGGGGGCTGTCCCGCCGTTCGCGGCTACTACTCTGCGTGCTCCAGCCCACTGACACAGACTGTGAATTCTTGGCACGGCAGTCTGCATCTAGAGGAGTGGTGGCGCCCTGCCGTCCCCAGGCATTTTGAATTATGTTTGTTGCGCACGGCAGTGGGCATCTTAGCATATGATGGCCGTTGGCGCCACGATGTGGTCCACGCATGGCCAGGCGGGGACTGTCCCGCCGTTGGTGACCATCATTGTGCATGCTCACGCCTTTTTTCAACATACTTAACCGAACAGGGGCTCAGCGAGCGACGATGACAATAATGATGATGATGATGATGATGATGATGATGATGATGATGATGATGATGATGATGATGATGATGATGATGACGACGACGACGATGACGATGACGATCACGATGATGATGATGATGATGATGATGATGATGATGATGATGATGATGATGATGATGATGATGATGATGAGGATGATGATGATGATGATGATGATGGTGATGATGATTTTGATGATGCTGATGGTGACGATGATGATGCTGATGATGATGATCATCAGCATCATCATCATCATCATCATCATATCATCATGATCCTCGCGATGATGATCATGATGATCATGCTTGTGACGATGACGAGGCTGATCGTGGTCATGATAATGATGAGCATGCTGATCATGTCCGTGCGGATGGTGATCATGCTGATCATGATAAACACGACGATCATCACAATCATGGTGATCATGATTGTTATCACGGTAATGGTACTCCTCCCCTTCCCCTGATCCCTCTCACCTCCCTGACTTCCTGCTGACGGGAGAGGAGGATGGAGGAGGACTTTCTGCTGACGGAGGAGGAGGATTAGGAGGATCAAGTGGGTGAGGGCGAGCATGATTTTGGTGGTTGGTGCTAATGCCGATCGTGCTGCTGATGATGCTGTTGTTGCTCATGATGGTGGTGGTGGTGCCGATGCTGATGCTGAAGCTGAGTATGATGATTAGGAGGGCGATGCCGACGACGACGGCGATACCGATGACGATGACGATGACGATGGCGATACTGATGATGCTGAGGATGATGATGATGATGACGCCAACGGCGGTGACGATGACGATGACGATGACGATGATGATGATGATGATGATGATGATGATGGTGGTGGTCATGATTATGGTCATGATCATGACGATGATGATCTTGATGAGCATACATATGATGATCATGGTCGTGACCATGATTAGCGTGATGACAGTATTCGTGCGGATGGTGTCGATGACCATGCACCATCATAACCACGGATACCATCACAACCATGATGGTCATGATGATCACCATGATAATGATACTCTTCCCCTCCCTCTTCTACCTCTCACCTGCGAGACTTCCTGCTGACGGAGGAGGAGGTGGATGGAGGAGAACTTTCTGCTGACGGAGGGGTAGGATGAGGAGGATCAAGAGGATGAGGACGAGGCATGATGTTGGTGCTGATGCCTATCGGGCTGCTTATGATGATGTTGATGCTGATGATGCTGGTGGTGCCGATGCTGATGCTGAAGCTGAGTATGATGATTCGGAGGACGATGCCGATGACGACGATGACGATGCCGATGGAGATTGTGATGATGCTGCTGCAGATGTTGAGGTTGATGACAATGATGATGATGATGATGATGATGATGATGATGATGATGATGATGATGATGATGCTGATGATGACGATGATGATGATGATGATGATGATGATGATGATGATGGCGTTCCAGATGGTCCTTTGTGCGGCGGGCTTCTCCTCGGTGGGAACCCAAGCGCTTCAGGGTTGCCAGTGTTTCCAGAGCTAAGACAGGAAACCTTCACATATTACTTTCAATTGAAGGGCCAGCGCGGGACGCAGTAAGACCCACTTGGCCGCCCGCCGGGCCGCAGAATAACCCAACGGGCCGCGCAAAAGACCAGCGGGCCGCACAACAAAAACACTCGCCCCCAGTCGCCGCTCACTCGTCTCGACGAAGATCTAGGGCTCCTGGATTCGCAGAAGACATGACGCCACAAACATCACATTTTGGCGCTCCGCGCGGGTTTCTTGGATCTGCTTTGGGCCCCCTCCGGCGGCGTGCTCCGTCGCCGCCCGTGGCGCGCTCCGCGCACCAGGCAGGGGGGTCCAGCTCGGATCCGAGAAATCCGCGCGGAGCGCCAAAATTTTATGTTTACAGCGTTGATTCTCCTTCCTACAAAGAAAATAAGCTCTACCCCCCCTCCCCCGGCGTTATCGCCCCCCTTTCGGGTATGTAAATCACACATGATTCTGACCACATCTGCATCCTGAATATGAATTCAGAATGTCCCAGGCCAACCGGTATCACCCCCTTGAGGTCCCCTTGTGAGCAACATTATGCGGTGAGATTTTTGTTTTAGCATAACACTTTTTCGCGAATCCCTTGCAAAACATTTGACGAAGTGCACACGCGCGCGCGTCGTCGCGCGCGCATGCCGACATCCTTCAAAAACCTTCGCTGCCGGAAGGATTTCGCAATCGAGTTTCTAAAAAACAGACAAAAACAGAGGGTTTCGTAACACTGATTTGCTAAGAAAGCTTACGCGCGAGCTCTTGCGAAATCTTAAGAAAACCAATGGTTTTTCAATATTTTCACAACATGCTACCAAACGGGCGTCGCGCGCATGTCGAAATCTGTCGGACGCCCTTGCGCGTGTGCCGTCGCGAGAATCCTCTGCAAAGAATTGGACGAAGTGCAGACGCGCGCGTCGTCGCGCGCGTACGCCGAAATCCTTCAAAACCCATCGGTTTCGGAAGGATTTCAAAATCGCGCGTCCAAAAAACCTACAAAAACACAAGGTTTCGCAACACGGATTTTCAACAAAAGCGTGCGCGCGCGCTCTTGCGGCGTCGTCGGCGTCGTCGTCGTCGTCGTCGCCGTCCTCCCTCCTCCCGCATCGTCGTCGTCGTCGTCGTCGCCTACGTCGTCCTGTGTCTTTCCTCGTGTTCGTCGTCGTCGTCCTCTTTGGCGTCGTGGTCGTTTCCGTCGTCGTTGTCGCTGTGGTCGTCCTTCCTCCTCCTCCCTCGTCGTCGTTGTCGTCGTCCGTCGTCGGCGTCTCGTCGTCGTCCCTCCTATTTCGTCGCCGTCGTCGTCGTCGTTGTCGTCGTCGTCTCGTCGTCGTCTTCCCTCCTCCCTCGTCGTTGTCGTCGTCGGCGTCGCCGTCCTTCCTCCTTCTTCGTCGTTCTCGTCGTCGCCGTCCTCCCTCTTCTCTCGTTGTCGTCGTCTTCGTCGTTGTCGTCGTTGTCGCCGTCGTCGTCTTTTCTCCTCCCTCGTCGTCGTCTTCATTGTCGACGTCGTCGTCATCGTCGTCGTCGTCGCCGGTGTCGGCGTCGTCGTCTTCGTCGTCGTCGACGTCGGCGTCGTCGTCGTTGCCGCCGTCGTCGTCGTCGTCGTCGTCGTCGTCGTCGTCGTCGCCGTCGTCGTCGGCCGTCTTGCTTCTCCGGCCTTCTTGGGCCGCTCTTGAGACGCCCCCGAGGGCTCCACGACGACCCTGGAGCGATATCTGTGCTCGGTCCCGCATGGGTTTTGCAAACCATGTTGCGGGTGGGTGGGTGGGATGATTGTGCGAGCAGTGGAGTTGACAACTTCAAGTTCGGCAAGTGGTTTCTTCTCCTATAGATGAGATCGGAATGCCGTAGACCCGCATGGCAAGGATGCGGCAGTTTTCCCGAGAGTACCCTTGCAGCTTTGCCTCCTCGGCCCATCCTTGGCCACTTTCGTTGGCCGCGCCTCGCTCGAAAAGCTTCGAAACGGCCTTCCAGAGCCCTTGCAGCCTTGTCGTGCATCCTTATTGTACGGTCGACTGTAGGTTGGGTCGGAGGATCGTTCCGCATCGCCGATGCACCGGCGATGCGGTTCGGTGCGGAGACCGATGTATGTCCACGCCGACGTCGCCGACGCATCGCCGACGTCTCCGATGCATCGCTGATGCATCTGCGATGAATTGGCGATGCACTGGCGGTGCGGCGCGATCCTCCGCGCATCGGGGCTCAAGAGACGGGGGTCAAAGCAAACGAGGGTGCGTCAGGGCGCCGGATTTGAAGGATCCTACAGGGCCAGGGGCACACTGACCCGGGTTTGGGCGCAGGATCATGCAAGGCCTGATTGACTGACCCAGGTCTGGGTTAACCCGGGTCAGCAGACCCCCGATCGAAGAAGAAAATATTGCATAAAGAATTTTCAGCGGTCCGTGCGGATTTCTTGGATTTGCGCTGGAAGCCCACGGCGGCGCCTGCAGCGCCGCCTTTGGCGCGCTCCGCGCAGGCGGTCAGCGTCTACACCGGGAGTGGCCGCTTGTTGAGCCCCCCAGACGGCCTGATCCAGCAGGGCGTCTTCTCGAACAGCGAGTGCGTACCTCTGAAGCTCCACGGTGGCCGTCGCCGTCAGTTGTTGGTCTATCGTCGTCGTCGCCATCGTCCTCTTCCTCGTCGTCGTCCTGTCCATTAGATTGCAGACGCCTCTGTTTTTATTCAATGTTCCAGGCCCTGGTGTTTCGATTCCAGCGCTCGTGCGGATGTCGCTCCGTGGGCCATCCCATGCAATGCAGCTCTGATCAATTGTATGGTCTGGTGGGCAACGTCCTCAAGAAACCGAGGAGATTGGGGCATCTGACTGGATCCGGGCAGGGGCATTCCCCAAGGATCTGAGGGGTCCCAGGAAGCAGGGCAGGGAATGATGTGAGCCACCGGCCCCCCTGAGCACGCCACCAACGAGGGCACCTCGGGCAAGCCACGCCTGGTTGGCCAGAGCGCTTGAGCTCAAGGAAGTTCTGCTTGGTGGAGTGTCAAGGGTCGGAGTCGTCCATCGTACGAGCTTTCAGTTGGCAGCTTCGAGATCATGGAGGAGGAGGAGGAGGAGGAGGAAGAAAAGGAGGAGGAGGAGCAGGAGGAGGAGGAGGAGGAGGAGGAGGAGGAGGAATCTGGCTGCGTCGATCTGTTCAGCGCGGATGTGCTGTCGACGCTGCTGCCGGCCTTTGCGCGTCTGTCTGCGGCGGCCACCACGGGCTCCCACGCTGACGGCGCGACGTGCTCGGGGCTCGTGTGCGACGGCGTTGAGCTTCAGCCACGCGCAGAGGGGGGTGGGGGGAGGGGGGAGGGCTTCTTCGAAGCACCCTGCTTCTTAGAAGGCGCGGGCCTTCTCTGCAGATTTGAGGCCGGCGCCTTCTAAGATGCAGCCTCCTTCTAAGAAGCCCCCCCCCCTCCCTCCACCCCCTTGTGCACGCCTCCAACAGCTGGCAAAATTAACTGGCGAAGAACGGCATAACATAGACTTTTTCGATGACGGGGGCGCCTGTCCCGGGCGGCTGGAAAGTTTCTACGCTTAATGTGGCACGTCAGGGTATCAACTTTCCAGCCGCCCCGGGGCAGCGCCCCCGGTGACGGAGAAGTTTGTTTGGTGTTATTCAGCGCCCGCTAAGCAACATGTGCCAAGTTATTTGGCCTGCTAGGACCTGCTCTTAAACGAGAGCGACGTTGTGGCCGGCGCGAATTTCCGCGGATTACCGCAAGGGCAGCTGAAGCTTACGGTGGACGCAGGCATCAAAGAACAAACAACGGCACAAACGAATTGTTGGCGCTCCGCGCGGACCTCCCAAAGTATATGTTCATGCAGTTGTTTTTTCGGGCCCATGCCAAGAACCACCCTGCTCGCCTCCAGGGCGCCATGGGTTTCTTCGGTTTCGATGGTTTTGCGATGGAAAGCGTGGCGTTCCCACACCAAAAATCGATGGACGCCCTGGGGTCTCAGGCTTTCTTGTGGACTGGCCTCCACTTGCACGCCGACAGCATCGCCCAGCGTTAAGTCGGGCACGTCCCTCTACAGGAGGACTATTCAAACATAGTCGAAACAATAGTCTGGGGACGACTTTTTCGTTTGCTTCAGGTCATTGTTGGCCATTCTGGAGTATTTATTGAGACTATTTGCGGTTTTTTCGTCTGAAATCCGCCTGTAGGAGGACACGCTCGGCCTAAGCCCAGCGGCGTCCGCGTGCGGGGCGCGTCGGCGTCGCGGTGACCGCTAGCGGCGCGGCCCGGGCGCCGCGGCAGACCCGCGGGCGAGCCGGAGCCTGCCGGCGCCCGCTGCGCGCCGCGCGGCCGCGGCTCGCGCTGTGCACCCGTTTTCGGGCGGCCTGGCGGTGCTCGACGGCCGCTCGCGGCGCTCGAGTGTTGATGGGCTGGTCTTCCACCACCACCACCACAAGTTGGAGGGGGAGGGGGTCCTCCTCCTCCTCCTCCTCCTCCTTTTCTTCCTCCGTTTTGGCTCAAGACCTTTTTGGGTCAGGCCGCGCCCGCCTTTCATTCTCCCTTTTACCAGCCCCCGCATGCTGGAGGGTGCGGATATCTTCTCTTCCGAGCCTGACAGAGAACGCCGCCGTGAGGCCAAAGTGGAGAGACGAGAGATGGAGGCGTACCAACTCGAGGAGCTCATCACACGTACGGCCAATCGGGCCGCAGAGAGAACAGGGGAAACGATCCTCGCCCAGGTGATGGAGGTCGCCGCTCAGGTGGCCCAGCAGACATGTCGTGAAATGCTGCAGGAATTCGACTCGAGACTGAAGAAGCTTGAGAGCAACCCCTCGATCATCGGCGGCGGCACTTCAGTCGCAGCCAGCGTGAACGGCGACGTAGGGGGCACTCTCAACTCCAACCCGTACAGCAGCAGCGGTGCCCATCGGCACGTACCAGGAGGGGTCGACATCCAGGGGTTTGTCGCAGACTGGAAGGATCCCGGCCCCACCTCACTCACGGCTTCAGGTGCTCGTACAGTTCTTCGGGCCACGCTGAACAACATCCCAGGGGACATCCGAGCTCTCGTGGACGCGGACAAGTCAGACAGTTTCCTGGACAAGAAAGCGCTGCATACCAAGATCACTATCTTCCTGAAGAATAAGAACCGAGGGGGCGCCTGGAATCTAAGTAAATCCATTAAGACCCTGATCGACCAGGGCGCCATCACCATCCACCAGAGGGCCCCCTCGGTCACCGTCGAACCAGATCTTTCTTTCACCACCTTCCGCCAGCAGGCCGCTAAGTTCTACAGCGCAGTGGAGAGCCTCAACCTGAATAAGGCAGAGCTCAAGCTGGACTACCCCAAAATCAGCGGGAACCAGCACATCGTGGCCCGTCGTGTATCTGGAGTACCTCACCCGATCAAGCTGGCGACGTACAATATGCAGTCGGGCTGGTCCATCATCGTCGGCAACTGGCGGGACTGGGGATGCCGGGCAGACGAGACGGCCATCATGGCCGCTATCACGGGCGCATGACGGACTCGAGGGCGTGCACGACTGAGGGGTTCTAGTCGCATTGTGGGTCTCACGCTTGTGTCTTGGAATGTTAACAATGCTCCGATGTGTACGATTCCAGAGATTATTTCAAAGGTTGTTTGTTTCTACGGACCTGATGTGATTGTGAGTCTTCAAGAAGTCTCCTTTTGGAAGGAGGAGCTTGAAGATGATGTACACATCGGAGGCTGGGAATATCATCATTAGAAAGGCTCATACGTCGCCTTCCCTGGCCTGTTCAGTTCTCTTCGCGCGTGCAGTCAGGCTACGTTAGCAAGGCGCGAGTGGCAGGGGTCACGGTTCAGAACTTCTGTGTTCAATCCTGATATCTTCCTGATTCCTGGGGCTACAACATCAATGGTTCCAAGGATAGTATTTCATATATCATCTCTAACTTTCGGTATATTACGGCCTCGCCATCATCTACTTCATCTTCATCCTATGCTCACGTCATCATGGGGGATTTCAATGCGTCACTACCTGAGGTCGAGGGGATCACGGGGGCTTCTGAATACAGGTGGGAGAGTGGGGATGCCTTAGAGAGACAAGTCGCCATCTTCGATCTCATGTCCACGTTCCGTTGCCATGCTGCCTCAACGTTTTTCACAGCTCATCAGAAGCCACCCGCTTTCTGTTCGTATAGTACTGGTAGTTGGAAAACTCTCGACTACATCCTTTGCAATCGCAACCTCCCTACCCAGGCTTTACCTCATAACGCCGGGTGTCTCTATCTTGGAGGTGCGAAGCGTGATCGCGCCCCGATTGGAATCCGTTTGCGAGGGTGGATCGACAAGCGTTTATATCAGAATCACATGTATCTCACAGGGTGGCAGCCAGACGGGGATACAGCCAAGGATCGCTTCAGAATGGGCTCCGAGGTCAAGCTGGGGGAAATCCAATTGGTCGAGTCGCCCCCCAGCCCCAGAGAGAACCTCCAGAGGGCCAGCGAGATCATTCATTCGTATGCCACCGCCATTCCATATTCAACTCGCTACTCTCGCAAAGCTCAGTTGCAGGCGCGTCCCCCAGAGGTCCTCAAGTCGGAGGGAAAATTAGGGGGCGCCTCAGGCACGCCCAACTACAAACCTGTTCGTACCAAACTTCGGAGAGCTCAGAGACGCTGGCGTCGACAGAAGGCCATAATCGAGTTCCACAGCGCTATGGCCAGGAAGGCGCAGGGAGTGGGCATCCCTCATGCCCTACATGATCGGGGCGGGCAGGCGCGCGTGGGCCGCTCAGCCTGGGCCAGCATCATCGAGGACTTCTGCCGCGAAAAGTACCGGGACCCCACTGCCACTACCTCCAACTTCCTTCAGCGGTTTCGCCTCCCCCGCCAACGCGGACATCATGAGGTGGCTGCTGGTCGTAGGCGCCCCGCCCTCACGGTCGGGCATGCGCGCGCCGCTCGGGCAAGGCTCAAGGCCGACAGCTCAGCGGGCAACGACCTGATCTGCGCTGAGATGGTGCAGGAATGGTTTACTTCCAGCGTAGAGGTTTGCTTTCAGCTTTTCAAGGCACGGTTGGGGGAGGAGGAGGATCAGGCCGTCTCGTCATGGACCACCATCGTTATGGCGTTGTTGGAGAAGGAGCGAGGAGCCCAACATATGTTTCTTTATCGTGGTGTTTCTCTTATTAGTGTGTCTCAGAAATGGTATATCAACACTCTTATGGTTTTGGAGGAGGATGAGGAGATGTTCAACGCAGACCACCTGGGGGACTTCGGATTCCAGACGGGTCGGAACTGCAGCCAGCTCACGGGGCCCATCAGGAACCTACTTTCAAAAAGGTTGGGAGTGGCCCGACAAGTTGTCGATCTTCGTCTTTTCAGGAGATGTCCTGCAGGTTTTCGACTATCTCAGCCCTGCAGCATGCGTTCACGCCCTTCAGTTTCGCCGCATGCATGGTTCTCTCGCCGCAGCCCTACTGCTGGGGGGTGTAGATCTCGAGTTGGTTCCTGCCTTCCGGGGCGCTCAGAGCCCTGTGCCTATTCCGCATACTAAATGTGAAAAAGACTGCGGCTACTGATGCCACGGGGAAATGGAATTATGTTAGTGAGCTTATCTTTTCTATCTTGAGGAGAATCTGGAGTGAGGCGGGAGGAGGGCTACTTATTGAATGTACTAGATACTACAACCTCCAGTGGGCTGATAAGTGGTTGCTTCTGGCCTCGTCCGCAGATAAGTTGCGGATGATGATTCAGGGCGCGACTTCAGCCATCCTTGCCGACGTAAGGAGATACTCCTGCTAGGCGCAGTGATCTCGGAGATGGGGGACTCCAACGCAGCCCTCGATCATCGAGTCAAGCAGGCGCCCCAAAGTTTTTTTTTTTGTTTGGTTCTCCTCTTCTTCTTCTCTCTCTCTCTCTCTCTTTTCTCTCTCTCTCTCTCTCTTTCTTTTTTTTTTTTCTCTCTCTCTCTCTCTCTCTCTCTCTCTCTCTCTCTCTCTCTTTCTCTCTCTCTCTCTCTCTCTCTCTCTCTCTCTCTCTCTCTCTCTCTCTCTCTCTCTCTCTTTCTCTCTCTTCCTTTTTTCCAGCGGCTCCCAGTCCAGGCAGCCCCTCCTCTCCAGGTCAGAGCGCAAGCATCGTTATTCGGAGAGCACGCTGTCGTGCTGGCTGCACGGTGCCGAGAGTCTCGCCTGGAACCAAACAGTGTTCGAACGCGTTCGCCAACTCGAAGGAGGCATGCTTAGGAAAGTCGCTCGGGTTCCAAAACGAGAGATCGAGAACAGCGAACAGCACTTTAAGAGGGCGACTCGCCAAGCACGTGCTATGTACAGACAGGCAGGCCACAAGAGTATGGAAATCCGTCTTCTTGAGAAGACATGTTTCAATGTACACTCATTCTTTCATGACAACTCGTGGCACCAGAAGTGGATTTCCTCGGCCTTGAATCTATTCTCAGAGGCGGCATGGCGACGCCTCTCAGCCTCGTGCAAAGTGCTGGAGGCGCGCCTTCCAGGTCCCGAGCGTGTGCGCCGCGGACCTGATCGTTGGACAACAGGGCGGGATGGACGAGGAGGACTACCTGGGAGGATCTATGTTGTGATTTTTGGGGCAACGACTGGAGAGACAGAGTCAAGGACTGGGAGGAGGGGAAGGAGAACTTTCTTGTCTGGGCCCTGGAGCACAGAGTCGGAGTTCAAGGCCGCGCGGCCCTCCGTCTCGAGCGTCAAGGCCGACTTCAGTCTGTCACTGCTCGCGCTGATTCCAAGAAGCGCAAGCGGGTGACCTTCGAGGAAATGGTCAGATGGAGGACGGACGGCTTTAACAAATTTAATATCATCCTGGACATTAAGGGGGACCGCAGTACTGTTATCAGATGGGCGAGGGGCTTATCCAATATAAACAACAACAGCTACAAAAAGAACATCCAGAACATACAGAACATCCTACATAGTCTTCTGAGGGCCTGGGGAATGAGTACAGCTCACATAGGCAGTGATCTCTTCAGGCACGTGCATAGATACTATAATACTCTAGCCGACGCGTGCGCGACCAGAGGGATCCAAGAGAAGATATCCTTCTTGTCCAATCCAGCTGGATCGATGAGCCTCCCTGCCCAAGGCCCCATCTTCCTGCGGGGTTCCTTCGATGGCGGGGTCCGTGACGGCCTGGCTGGTTTTGGCTTCGTCGTTGAGGTGATCGACCCTCTTTCGAATCAGAGTGACGGTGTCCTCCTCGAGGGAGGCGGAGGCCCAGGTGTCAGCACAGTGACGCAGGCCGAGCTCCATGGATTGTGGAAGTTGACGAGGGCGGCCGAGCTCCTGGCGACCACGCACAGGAGCCGCTGGACCGAGCTCTCTCTTGTCTAGTCCTTGCGCCCTCTCTCTGCCCCTGCCACCACCATCCTGCTGCTCTCTTCCTGTAGCTGCCGGCGCGACTCGTGCGAAGAAGGCTGGAACTCGAACTCTTCCTCCTCCTCCTCCCTCTCCAACTTATGGTGGTGGTGGTGGTGGTGGAAAACAGGCTCATCAAGTGTGCCTGCGCTCGGTATCCTTTTAGGCGATCCCCACCCCCATGCCCATCCACGTCTCGAGCCCCGCCGCCCCACCACCTCAGTCGGGGATGCGCCCCCCTCGAGGCCCCAGGGGAGCGGCCTGCATCCCCATCCGGGGGGGCAGATCGGCCAGTGGGGCCCAGGCCGCGCCGCTGGATCTGCCACTGCGGAGGAGTGAGGATGCGCACCGTTGGTGCGCACGTGCGGCTCGGAAGAGCAGAGCCCCCTGTAGGCGGCTCGCGAGGCGCCCGCGGCGCGGCGCGGCGGGCGCCGCGGGCCGCCGCGGGGCCGCGCGCAAATCGGCCAGGGGGATCGTTTAAACACGCTGCTCACTTCTGGCGGCGCCGCGGTGCTCGACGGCCACGCGCTGCGCTCGCGGCGTGCCCGCGCCTGGCCGGCCGGCGTTCGCCCAGAGGGGCAAAGGGCCGCTGGCGTCTGGGCCACGGCGTTGCGACGAGCTCCGCGCGGAGCTGCTCGGCGCGGGTGGAGCTGCTCGAAGTTTTTTCCACTCGAGCACAGCGCGCGCGTCATTTGGCCTCCATCCCGCCCGCCCGCCCGCAGCAGATGACAGAACGCCCTCCGCTCCACCCACCCCCGTCGCAGCAGCGCCTGCTGCTCTGGCGCGCGGGCATGCTGCTCGCAGTGCGCGCGCAACGTGTTCTGTTAGGTGCCAGCGGACCCACCCACCCGCCCAGCCACACATCGCGCGTGATTCGGTTTCAACAAAGACTTGAGCTCGTGGCGTGGCCGGACCGGGCGGCGGCGCGTGGCGTGTCGGAGGTGTGCACCGCGTCGCGCGCCACCGGCAACCCGTTCCTCGGGCAGCCCAGCCGTGGAGGAACTCTTCTGCGACGTCGTCTGGCTCGTGCACCACCGCGGGATCGACGTGCCGCTCCTCTCGACGCCGTCCACCGACACCCACGTCGTGCGCAGCTGCTCCTAGCGGCGCCGTGGTCGCGTCTCTGGGTTCGAAGCCGACGACCAGCCACTGGCGGTGATTGTGCCAAGCTGGACGGAGCCAGAGTTGGCCGCGAGGTATCTGAGTGTT
Organism: Prorocentrum cordatum; assembly: GCA_963575745.1. Taxonomy (NCBI): domain Eukaryota; class Dinophyceae; order Prorocentrales; family Prorocentraceae; genus Prorocentrum; species Prorocentrum cordatum. The sequence continues at coordinate 31,819 of CAUYUJ010002972.1, forward strand.
TGGTTGAATTTCCAGGGCTGCTCCACACTTGTGCCACAGCGTCTGAGTTACCAGTGGTCTTCGGTTGTGTCTCCCCTTAGGTTATAAGTTTGGTATCTGCCGAGTTATGACTTTTCTTAACTTCGCATTATGGTATCAGCTAAACTTCAAGACCTAAGCTGCTCTCCAAGCTCCTCGGTGATGTTCCTACTGAATCGCTTCGCTCATTCCGCCGGCCCGTGTTTTTGGCGCCTGTTTCGAGCAGGTGGAGTCTCCCCCAGAGGCAGCACTCTTGCAAACTGTCGCACTGAGCAGAGGTCTGGAGCCAGACCCCCCCCTTTTGCGCCCAATGTCGAAACGCCGAATAAAAAGAAAGCTCACAAATCTATCAGGCTTGCGGGCCGGCCACGCGCGGCGAAAGTCGTCGCACGGATCTGTTGGTGCGGCATCAGTGGCCCAGGCCTCTCGAGCTCTGAGGCCCTCTTGTGCGAAAGACGGCGAACACGCACCTGCATAGATCTCACAACCACTACGGGCCTTGCATTCCTGGAAGCACGCAGAGACAGCGAACGCTGCCAGCATCTGCCTGCCCATCCCGACTGGTGGAGGGTAGAAGGCTAAGGGAACAAACGGTGACCTAAGCAGAAAAACTCGGAGGTCCGCGCGGATTTCTTGGATCGGCGCTGGGGCCCCCTGGTTGCGCCTGCGGCACCGCCCCTGGCGCGCTCCGCGCGCCAGGGAGGGGGGGGGGCTGCCGCGCGCTCCGCCGACGTGTCCACGCAGGTGGTGCCCCCGATCCTCCGCCGCAGAGTCGCCGTCTTCGGTAGCGAATCCTGGGAACCTGTTTTAACCTCTGGCAACTCCGTCTTCAGCGTCGATCGGCGCCGACTTGACGTCGGCTAGCGTCGACTTAGCGTCGATTTAGTGTCGATGGGGCGTCGACCAGCGCTGACTCGCGAGAGCCCATAGGATGGTACGGGGGGCTCCCACGAGCTGCCACAGAGCGAGCCGTCGCCGCAGCGTCGCCGCCGCGTTGGGCCCGGGCCCCGGCGTGGCCCTCCCGCCACGCGCAGGGCCGCGGGGGGCGCATGCTGCGCGAGAGTGGGCGGCAGGACCGCGACACGCCGTGCGCGCCTGGGCGGACACTTTGTCACCACCCATCGAAACAACCCAACCCAGTCCGAAGGGCTCAATGTGCCCTCCATTTCCAGTGGGGGGTCGGGGAACATTGGCAAAAACACATCTGGAACCCGTACCCCCCCCCCAACCCGAAATTCGGGTCTTCGGGTTGGGTTGGGGTGGTCTGGTAGGCAACTTGAAGAAGAACAACGGCATAAATATGAACTTTTGGCGCTCCGCGCGGATTTCTTGGATCTGCGTTGGGCCCCCCTGGCGGCGCCGCCAGCGCCGCCCCTGGCACGCTCCGCGCGCCAGGGATGGGGGCCCAGCGCGGATCCAAGAAATCCGCGCGGAGAGCCAACAGTTTATGTTTGTGGCGTTTTTTCTTCTTTTAGCTCTGTCCACGGAGCGCTAGCGGGTTTCGTTCAGTCTTGCAGGGCTTGTGTCAGGGGAGGGGAGGACACCAATGCCGCTGGGTCGTCCTGGAGAGCCCTATTCCGCCACGGCCAGGTTGTCCTCAAAGTCCTGGTCAGAGCGCGCCCTGAGAGAGGTCCGCGGAGTAGCAGTATCGGCATCATGTTGTTACCCTTTCTGTCGAACTTCGAGGGGCGATGGGAGAGCAGTGAAATGTGGCGGGCTGCGGAGTCTGTTGGCTCGGAGTGCATGCAGGGCAGGGAGTCCGAATGTTCTCGGGGCCCGTCTGTTGTGGCACAGAGCGGGAATCCCAGCCAGCCCCGTTTTCTCAGCGATAACCCTCTGAATTCTACATCATGTCCATCCCCAACCATCTTCCGATAGTTTCCACACAAGGTCTGATGAAGATGAGAGGGCTGGGCGACAAGGAGGAGAAGGGAGAAGACGATAAGAAGGCTGGGGAGGAAGGAGGCAGGAGGAGGCAGAGAGGGACATCCACCTCCTCGTTCCCCTCTTCATCGACCTCCTGATCCCGCCCCTGCCCCGGCTGCTCCTCTTCGGCATCCCCGTGGAGCCTGCTGGCATTCCCCCTGGCCAGTCGAAGCCTGGAAACTCACCGGCCCCCTGGTCCAGGGATTCCTTCTTTGGCATTCAGGGGCAACGATAGGGGGGATAGGCATAGAGGGAGATGCATCGAACCCGAATCGCCCATTGATCGCCGATAGGGGCCCGATAGCCCCAACCTGAACACGAAGGTGCGGATTCACTATTAGGGGGCCCATCGCCGATCTATCGGCGATGTATCGTCGATTCCAGGTCGATGCATCCCCCCCTATGCCAGTCCCCCCCTTTCGTTGCCCCTCAAACCTGAGGGCGGACCCTTTTTGAGGGCGCCCGGGGGCTATTTCAGCTCCGATATGGGCGAAAGCGGCCGTATACCGCCTCAGCCTCAAGACGGCATCAGAGGCCCCCAAGACGCTCAGAGAGAGCCCCACAAGGACCCCCAAGAGGAATGGCAGGGTCACAAAGTCTGTATTCTCTTCCGTTTTCGAATGGTTCTAGCATCCTCGCTTTTTCGAGCGTCCGACGGCCCAATACGGCCCCAGTGGCCTCCCAGATCGCCCCAAGACGGCCCAAGAGGACCTCAAGAGGACCCCTAAGGCGGTCCAAGAGGACCCCACGATGGCCAAAGAGGCCCCAAGACGGCCCAAGAGTTCCCCGAGCGACCCCCACGAGGGCAACGAGAGGGTTCCACTAGGGGGCCAAGAGGGGTCCCACTTGGCATAGGCTCCCGACCTGCCTTCAATACCCTCCTGGGGGCATCACTGCTCTCATGGACATTCGCAGACTGTCCCTAATTATTTGAGCCTTTTCGTGAATCATTTGGGCCTGGTCGGATTTCGGAGCCTAGCCACTTCCCCAGCCTCCTGCACCCATTATCGTGCGTCCTTTTTTTGAGCTGGCACTGGAAGCGCATGGCCGCGGCCCGTCCGCCGTGCCTTCAAGCGCAATGGCAGGTCTCGGATGATCAAGCTTCGGCTTCGTAGTTGCTTCCGCTTTCTCACAGACACGTCTTGGGATTAGGAAGCATGCTGGCCCTTGGTCTGCGTTGCACACGGGGGATTGTGCCGTACTCCGCTTGCCAGCGCGCCGCACGACCTCTCGCCGCGGCTGCGTTTGAGCGGTCCGCGTGCGCAGGCGCCCGCAGGTGGGACTTGGTGGCTGCCCTCTGCCTCCAGTGACTCCTTGCTGGAGGCCCGAGCTGCGAATAGTTTGCCATGCCTGTGTTTTAGACACTCCGAGTTTCTTTCTAAGCGTGGGGGGGGGGCGTCACCCCCGCCGACAGCCCCACATCGACCTCCGTCGCGGGCAGCCGCCGCGCGCCGAAGGCGCTCCGACCCCCCGTCGCGGCGCGACGACGAGGCGGGGTTGACCCCTGTCGGGCCCCCCACCCGCCCGCTGATTAAGAAACCTCGAGGGAGGAGGAGGAGGAGGAGGAGGAGGAGGAGGAGGAGGAGGAGGAGGAGGAGGAGGAGAGGAGGAGGAGGAAGAGGAGGAGGAGAGGAGGAGGAGGAGGAGGAGGAGGAGGAGGGGAGGAGGAGCGGAGGGAGCAGGAGGAGGAGGAGCAGGAGGAGCAGGAGGAGGAGGAGGAGGAGGAGGAGGAGGAGGAGGAGGAGGAGGAGGAGGAGGAGGAGGAGGAGGAGGAGGAGGAGGAGGAGAAGGAGGAGGAGGAGGAGGATTATCTTTCAAAAGGCCTCCAGATGGCTCCAACACGGCCCGTGCAAGCCCCGAGAACAGCCTGCAGCGGCCTGGCTGGACTAGCATGGGCTCCCAATAGAGCCCAAGAAGGTCTCGTGAAGGGTCCAATGCGGTCCACGAGAGCTTGAAGACGACTCACGGGGAAGCTACGCGCTATGACGGCCCCATGGAGTTTCCAGAGCGATCCCAGGCGCCCCTCAGGCGGCTCCAGAAGTCTCCAAGGGACCCCTTGACTGCCCCCTGGCCGCCCCAGAGTCCCCACGAGAGCTCCTTGCCAGCCTTCGAGAGCTTCATGACTCGCACCAGATGTCCCAAGGTAGGCCCACGAGGCGAGACTACCTGTCCAGGAATCAGCATGTGCAACAGGGCGCAGCAGGAAGGAAACAGTCGCAAATGATGGCAAGCAGCGGCAACAGACGCGAGTCGGGCAAGCAACACCATCGCGTCCCATTGTGACCGAACTGTCGAGCGCTCGCGCGAAGGAGTAATCCAAGATCCCCTGACCCTCCTAAAACACGTATCTTACCACCCCTCGTGGTCGTGCTCCTCGTTATCCTCCCTCTGCTCCTGTTCGTTATGGACGTTTTCCTCCCCCTCCTCCTCCTCCTCCTCCTGCCTTCTCCTCCTCCTCCTGCCTTCTCCTCCTCCTCCACCTCCTCCTCGTCCTCCTCCTCCTCGTTCTCCTCCCCCTCCCCCTCCTCCTTCTTCCTCCTCCTCCTCCTCCTCCTCTTCCCCCTCCTCCTCCTCCTCCTCCGAACATTGCGCAGCGCGCGCGGCGCCCGAGGTGGCGAGGCCGAGGGCGCAACGGAGCTCGTGCTGGTGGTGTCGCAGCACGCGAGCAAGGCCACCTCGCGCGCGAGATCTGTGCCTACCAGGTGGCTCCAGCGCGGTCACCGAGGGGGAGGGTCGTGTTGGGATCGCTCCTCCCTCCCTCCTCCTCTTCCCCGTTCTCCTCCTCCCCGTCCGCCTCTTCCTCCTCCTCCTCCTCCTCCTCCTCCTTCTCGTCTTCCTCTCATTGCACTCTCGGTGAATCCGAGTTATCGTGTCAGGCTGACGACCATTCGCTTCCGCAGCCGCGTCATTGACTCCATGCGGGGACATATCAAGACTATGCAGACGAGTTTGTTGATTATTGAGAGGATATTAACCGACATTAGCAGAAGATGGACTGATCAGGGAACCCTGGGAGACTACACGATAGGTTTTTTGCTCTGGAAGAGGAAGAGGCAGCAGGACGGGACAGTGAGGAGGTTAATTCGGCGTCACTGATCGAGTACGGTCAAAGAAGGAAGCAGCCGCGGATCCGGAAAAGACGCAGCACAGCAGCTTACGTGGAACCCGGTGTGCGCCACGGGCTAATATTGCCCAGTATATATATATATACACACGTACATGTATATATGTATACATGACGCGAACTACCACCACGATTGGAGACATACTGCAACAAATGAGGAATATTACCGTGTGCGCAGTACGGTCAAGGGCGAAACATAATGGGCCCCTAGGAGTCAAAAAGGCACCGCGCGAGGACCCAGAAGGATTCGAAGCCCTAGACAAGAGAACGACTACCGCGACTGTGACCAACAATTGCCCAAAAATGATGATTCGACATCAGGTACTCAGGCTCAAACCAGGACATCGGCAAGCTTTGATCCCCACCGCGAGGGGTGAGGCACGAGCAGTTATCATTGCGGAGTCATGTCCAGCAACGGAGTGAAAAAGGGGGCATACTACCTTGGCGAGGGAGCCACGGAGGTGGAAACGATCGAGCACGTGCTGGAGCGCGCGGATGTCAACTGGAAGAGCATTAAGCACGTCCTCCAGACGGTGGCGAAGGGAATCTGGCGGGAGCAGGAGGCGATGAAGGACCACAAGCACATGATGGCGATCTCCATGGTCAGGGCCAATATGGGGAAGACGAGCGCCGCGGCAGAGGACATTGCCAAGGAGGAGTACTACTGTCAGCTGAAGATCCAAGCCAACACGATACTGATCGCGGTCCAGAAGGTGACGGAGAGACCCAGCATGCTGCACGAGAAGATTCACGAGGAGATCGAGTACTACACCGGCAAGGACTGCGCGGGGCCGCAGTGCGACGAGCAGGCCCAGTTCGTGGAGGACAACGGGGAGGAGGTGCAAACTCAGACGAGCGGGGCCCCGTGCCGGCCGCCGTGGAAGCACATGGACCCTAGCGCATGAGTGCATTGTGGCTGGCAGCAGGAAGACCCGTCGAACAAAATCGAGCCAGAAGAGCAGCAGCGTTTGTGCGGTGGAGGAGGAGGGCGCGAGCGCGAGCAGCAGTCCGAGCGCGCCTCGAACGACGGCGCTGAGGGCCAGGGTCGAAGAGCTCGAGCAGCAGGTGGATGATGACAAGAAGAAGGAAGGCGACGCCTTCCCCGCGAAAGCGCCGACAACCAACAGCAGTGCCTGAGAAATAGCTCGCAGCGCACAGTCGGCGCCAGCTCTTGTTCACAACATGATTGGCGGGCAGATCTATGCAGCGCAGACTCTGTCGCATGCATGCTGCCTGGGCAACCGGACATCTGCGTTACTACCGCGCTGCGCAAGGGAGATGGGGTTTATTTTCGATGGGGAAACAGCGCCCTCAATAATGAGCAACTTGAGCCAAAGAGCAAGCTAGCTTCTTGAATTCGGCTGCGGCGCCCACCGAACCAGCCTTCAGCGAGCGGGGGTCGGGGGGGGGGGGGCGCGCGCCCCGCGCGCGCCCGTTCGACAGGCGCGGGGCCCAGCGGCCGTCCCCGCTGCAGACCGCCCCCCGCACCCCCCCTTGCTCCCCTGCAATCAGCCAGGGGGGCCTGGCCCCTGCGCGACTTATAATTTTGCTGCGCTGAATTTTTACAGGGTCGCCCCCGCGCGCGGCGCCGGCGGGCCGCGGGCCCGGGCCCGTCGCCCGCTTCCGCGCGCTGGCCCAACGAGGGGGCCTTGCCCAAAATGTCCCATCGCAGGGGGGGCAGAAGGGCCAAGTCGGCTTTCTCGGCCGAGTGGAGTCATCTCCCCGAGCGCCGAACCCCACCCTCTGCCCCCCCCTCCCCCGGCCGCGGCCCGAGGAGGGCTGGGCAGGACGGAGGCGGCGCAGAGCCGGGGCTTGCCGGTGAGCCGTCGCTAGGGCGACGCGGCGTGGCCGGCGTGCCAAGGGAAGTGCAGCCCCCCAGCCTTGGCCAACCAGTGCCTCTCTAACGCCAGTTTTCTCGTGCTCTATCGTCGGCCCGATCGCCGGCATGTTCGCCCTTGCTTCCATGGCAGCGCCAGCCGGCAGCCCTTTCAGATCCGCGGAGTTCCCCCCCGACACAGATGGGTCTGGAGCTTCCAAGCTGCGTCAGCTGCGTGGAACGCCGCCTCGGTCGCGGCGCGCGTTTGCTGCAGTTTCGGCGACGGGCAGGTGCAGACGTGAGGGGCTCTTGTGTGGAACCGATCCAGCTTTCTCCAACGCCGTCGCCAGCCAAGCTGGTGCCGCTGAATTTCATGCCGCGCCGCGGTTGGTGCCATGTTCAGGCTCATCCAGCGGTGGCATATGCTGGCGATATCCTGGTGGCGTCTCGGCCCAAGGGGGTTCCAAGTATTCATCCTGCGGGGGCTTTCACCGGGTCTTTGACGGCGCCCATTTAGTTGCTACGGCGGTTTATGAAATTGAGCTGGAAGCGCATCAATGCCTCTCCGTTGAACGAGCTTGCTGATTCCACGGCGCGACTGGCTTCAATGGGACTTGCGCCGGCTGTAGAGCATGACTATCAACCGTGGTCAGTACTGCTGATGCCGCTGCTCGTGCAGCGGCGAGTATGCTCGCGCTGCGGCCCCGCAGGATGGCCGCCGGGGGTCGCGGTGCCAGGATTCGCTGCCGATGCCAAGATGCGGCCAGCCGTGACTTGCCGGTGCGCATGCTAGCTCATGCTCGCCATTTTTCTGCTCGCTATTTTTATTTGATTGGCACGGTGGAGATTCGCTGGTGTCGCAACGGGTCGACGCCTGCATGGGATTATGTTTTACTTGCCAGTGTCGCTGCTGAGAGTTGAGGGGGGGAGATGGGTTTGCCTCGTGGATCAACCCGCAGCATGAGTGCGGGCGCTGTTGCAAGCTTCCGCTCTCGTCGCCCTGGGGGAACCTGGTCACCGCGCGCAGCAATCGAAAGCTGGGCGAGGGCGGCTAAAACCGCGGCTGCTAAAAGGGCCTCTTGGAGGGAAAGAACAATTCCCGGAATGAGGCGCGGCGCGCGAAGCAGTCAACGGGTTTCTCCCCGGTGGGGCGAAGTCAACTTCCCGGAGTTCGATTTTAGCAGCTACGGATTTAGCGGCCTTTGCCCGGCTTCCGAAGCAAACAGGCTCAGCCCGAACCATTGCATTGTTTTATGGGTGCCGATGCAACGCTTGCTTCACAGGTGCCAGAATGCGTCGGGGACGTGGCGCCCGAGGCTTAGCACGACAATGGCCGTTGCTTCCATCGGTCTCTACTTGCCACGGAACAGCGTGCTGCGTCTACGTATCTGCCGTCATGTTCTGGCGTCAATGGGACTTGGCCCCCCCCTGATGCTCAGGGTTTGGAGCTTCGTTTTGTTGCATCGATTGCATTGCCATCCTTGTGGGGCAGATGGTGATTGCGGCGTGGCAATGTGTCGGTGCCAATTTCGTTCTTGCGCGGCGATGCGACGACCGCTTTATGGTTACTACAGGCACGTATGTGCGCAGCGCTGTTCAGCGCGACCCAGCCGCCGCCTGGGCTCGTTCCCGAAACGGCGAAACCAAGCGCGAGGACCCCGTCTGCCGAGAGGCCTTCTGTGGAGGCCCATCGGGTGGCTCCCCGCGCAATGTCCGTGGGCGCGCCAACGGCGACGCATGTAATTGCGATGTAGATTTCGGTCACGTTGGAGCGCGCGGCTCGTGCTTTCTTAGACTTCGCCGCGCCGTTCTCGTTCGATGCATCCGCAGACCAAAATTGTCGGGAAGTGTGGTTCGTGATTTCCTACAGGTCGGTGTCCAATTCAACGTTAGGCAACGTGGCCGTTGGCGTGGCTTTGGCGAGTTCACGACGCGCCCATGGGGCCGCGCTGGGCCTCCGAATGCGCGCGTCCTTCGGGCGGCCGGGCTCGCCCGTTCTTCCTCGGGGCGTCTGAAGCAGGGCGCCGGCCCCGCGGCGTCAAGTCGGGCATGCCCCTCTACAGGAGGAGTATTCAAACATCGTTTTAGGAAATAGGATGGGGTTTTTTTTTTGGATCATGTATTGCAATGTTCGAGTCTGTTTCGGGGTATGTTTGGCTTTTCGTCCAAAATCCGCTTGTAGCGGGACGTGCCCGACCGAGCCGTTGCAGTTGGATTTCTCGGAGGTCCGTCAATATTGTTGATGAGTGCATGGTCGGGGGCCGCGCGCTTAGGGCCTTGCAGTCCCGCCGCGTTTTCCCATGGTTAGTCGCGCGTGCCATTGTGGCGTGGCGCGTGCGTTTGTGGCGTGAGTGAGGCGTCTTGCTTTCGTGCAGTCCGCTTGCGCTTTGCCGCTCGCGATGGGCCATCGCGCGATGCTCTACTACAATGGTGCCGTCGGGTCGGGGGGGCCGCCGATCGGGTTTGCGACAGCAGCCGAAGATTTTACCGCGCCACCACGTTCGCCCCGAGGAAAACGATCCGACCCATCGCTCACATTGGACCACCTAGTCGGAGTCAGGTATCCCGGGCGGACGTCAGCCCACAGCGTATGAGTTTTCACTGGTCCCCAGTGGTTTTCGTTGTCGGTTGCTTATGATTTTATTGCTTTCCCATGCATAAGCAAGTGGCAGCCAGTCTAGTTTTCTTGGAAGCTGCTTCCTATGCTGTTCGGCATGGCTTGGCATTGCTCCACCATCGCTCAGTGACTCTGGACCGCTTGGGGTACGTCAGTTCGCCCATGTTCGCGCCGCCCGACGAGATGTGGGGCCAGGATCGAAGCGACGACGATTCGAGCAAATGTTACCAGCATTGCAGGACTCGGCAGGACAGGCTGTTTTTCCCGAGCAGCATGTGGCACGACGGTGGCTGCAACACTTCGCAGACTGGCAGCTTGCTGCCACGGCGCCAGTCTCCGATGTGCCAACGTTTGCAGGATACCTCGGGCTCGTGCCTCATGCGCCCATGCCAACAGACCCCGTATCTCTTGCATCAGTGCCTTCTCTTGCCGATTTTCAGTGGTCGTGCCGCCAAGCTTGCAAGCCTGCTCTGGGATGCGACGGCCTCCCTGGGGGCCTCCTGAGGGTTCATCCGGCCGCCCTTGCCGAGTACGGTTACCCTTGGATTACCATTCATCCGAGCCGTTGTTTAAATTCAAATTCGTTCATGCCTTGGTGGAGCTGGTAGAATTGCGCGGCGTGTTATATAGGGATCTTGTCAAGTCAGGACAAGCCGATGTGATTCAATGCGCCGCAAGTTGTACGCCACTCATGGCATCGTCGCAGATCGGAACGGCCGCCCTTCGATGGTTTCGACCCCGTTTACTGCCGCCCCTGGGCTTCGGGAGCACTGGCAGGGGCGGTGCCCGTGCCTCCCTCGTGCCGCGACGGGCTTAGTCGTCAGCCATGCTTCGCAAGATCCCCTTCGCGGCGCTTTTCTTGGTTGTCGTTTAGGGTTCCACGGGGCCATTCGGGGGGGCCCGCGGTGCGCGCCCTGCTCGAAACCAACCTCCGCGACCCTGCCATCGCCGCGATCGTTCGCGCGGCGGGCTTGCCTCCTGCGGTTGCGCATCAACTGGCCGGCCGTCTGCGACAGCGACGCTCGTCATTGACGCGTTCCGACATCGACCCCGCGCCGTTGCCCAAATCAAACAGCGCTAGCGGGCCCCACGGGTCGCCTGCGATGGACATGGGCAGGCGTCGCCACCTGAGATCTTGATTCCCGGGCCAGTCCCTCGCAGGGGTGCTCTTCGAGATCCAGGTGGTTGGGCGCTTGGAGGAGGTCGGTGGTCAGATGATCTTCGAAGGGCCACCATATTTGTTACCACTTCCCGAACAACGGTTCATTGCGGCCTTGGCAGGGGGCCCCGCCGGCGACGTGCCCCCGGCAGACATTTCCCTCATGTGATTTTCTCTACGCTGATGACGGCGCCATTTATACTACCAGCGGTGCATCTACGACCCCCTAACCATAGCTCTAGTTATTGTTCCGGACGCGCTTGCTCGTCGTGGACACACGGGCAGGCCGAGAGTTCTGCGCCTGCCACCTGGAGAGGGCGCTATGCTACCCGCGCGCGGCATGCCGCATGGCGCGAGCATGTGGGGCGCATCGGGGGGGGAGGGGTGTCCGATGTGCTGGGCCTACTATGTGCACTCGTTCTATGCACTTGAATGCATCTTGGATCGGCTGTCGATGCGGCCGCAATCGGGCGACCGGTCTTGCGACCTCGCGTCTTCGCGACCGACGTTTCGATCTTCGCCGTCGGCTTGCGGTCGCCGACGGTTTGGCCATGCCCAGGGGCCTCTTAGCGCAGGGGCCTGGTCCGTGCACACGACTGAGGAGGCCAAGTTAGCCCGTCTCGAGACCGCGAAGGTACACCCCGCGGTCGCGCGTGTCCGCTTTCGGGTAGACGAGCCCCAGGTGCTAGATGCTCTTGTTTCGGCTCGGCTTCGTAGGCACTCCCCTGAGGCCGCCCTGCGTTCATCCCGACTTCGACCCTTGGTGGCCCTCTACCACGCTGCGACCCAATTTGTTTGCTCGATTCTGGCGGACGAAATGCTCGCGGCCCCGGACGACCTGGCTCGACAACGCGCGCCCATTGGTCAGTGGATCCAGGACTGGACGTGGCCTCGTCTCGCGATCAAGTAGCGCCAGGGCCTCCCTCCACCAGCCGACAACCTCTAGCCTTGGGAAGCATTCGCGCGACGCAGCCAGCCAGATTGTGCCACGGAGGCGCGCGATGGTCATCGCCGCCCGGGTCGCAGGGGCGCTGACCGAGCTGGCCGCCGACGTCGCGGCCCATGCGCAACGAGATCATGCTTGCCAGGTGTCATTGGACAGCGACCCCCACCCATCGCCGGATTCGCGCGCCGCCCGCCTGCCGCCGCCCCTGCCTGCCCAGGAAGACGCTGAAACGCCTGCCCACATACCGCCAGTGCCCAAAACCCGCCAGCCCAAACCTAGCGGTGCTCAATTATAACGTTCCTATCAGAGCAGTATGCCCATGTAGCTGCTCAGAACGTGCCAACTGCCATCCGACGGACGGAATATTGCATATTTCGCCAGCGCTGCGGGCGTCGACGGCTAGGTGACCTACAGGCGTGTCTGGAATGGACCGATCGCATCTCTTACGATCGACATCGCTATCGATCCATTCGCCGCAAACATAATGCGCCGTGAGCCCCCGGAGAATTGGGGCCACAGCATCCGGGCCATGAGCGCGGTATTTTCAGGAGGGAGGGGGGCCGCCTGTGAGACGCGGGCCGCCATGCGATGGGCTTGCGACGCGGGCCCCCCGCCGCTCCGATCCCACGACGACTTCTGTGGCTTGTTTGAGGTGCCACCACGTCAAATGGAGCAGCTCACGGTATGGGGGCGATCGACTATGGGGCCATGATCGGCTTGTTTCGAGCGCGCTTGGCAGTCGGGGCCAGTTGTTCGATGGAGCGTGCCATGCCGGCGGAATGGCGCCAGGATGCACTCGGCTCTTTCTTTTGCCCGCTTCTGCGAGCTGCGATGGATGGCCCCCTTGGCTGCGTCGGTGGCCGACTTCGATCGATGCGGGCATGGGCAGTCGGCTGGGGCGCCCGTTCTCATTGTCGCGTTGCGCGCGGGCACGTTGTGCGAGCGGCCGCGGGAGACTCTGGTGCGCGGGCGGTGTTCTCATGGGCGTGGGGCTCACGAGTTGTTCATGGGGTTTGCACAGGGATCGTGCCGAGCGGCACAGAGAAGATGCGCCCTCCTGCAATATGTCAGGTTCTGGTCGGCGGTTTGATGGATGCAGTCAATCACGCGCGTGCGTCGTGTGACGCAGATGCTTGGCCTGAGAATATGGCAGAGGAAGAGGAAAAGCTTCGTGGGTCGCTCTCTGCTTCTCATGCTGCCTGGGACCCTTACTTCGGTGCCGATGAATCCTGGGCGCCCGACTTTCTGGAATCCTGACTTGGGGGGGTCCGCGCGGGCCCCGAGCGTCGCCGGTTCTTATCCCCTGAGGGGCCCCCGCCGTCGCCTCCTAGTTGCGGGGTGGTTGTTGACCCGGGTGCTGAAACGCGGGGCCTTTGGGCCAGACGAGGCCAGTGAGGAGCAGGAATTTGCAGAAGTCGTAGCGGCTTTCTTGGATGAAAACGTCTTGCCGCAGCGAGGGCATACATGTCCCCCATTGGTGCCCTCCCTGCCGTCTCCACTTCCGCCCCCATCGCCCCCGGCCATGCGAGCTCACCAATTAGTGAGATCCGAGAGCGGGTTGTAGCCGGCAGAGTTCAGGCCAGGGAAGGCCGCGAGACCAGATTTGCAAGGAGGGCCGCCCCCTTGGTCGCCCCAAAGGTCGGGCTCGGTCTCTGTGACAACGTGCAGGAGTAGACCCGCGATTGATCGGCGCGTAGGAGTTCTGCGCAAGATGAAGGGAGAGGCAGATCAGAGCCCCGAGTCATCAGGGGTAACTCGGGCCAGGGCTAACTCGGGTTCCTTTTTCGGGAATCCGAACCCGAGTCACCCCAGACCCGAGTTACCCCGGGTAGCTCGGGCATCCAGAGCCCCACATCATCAGGGGTAACTCGGGTCAGGGCTAACTCGGGTTCCTTTTTTTCGGGAATCCGAATCCGAGTTACCCCGGACCCGAGCTACCCCGGATAATTCGGGCGCCCAATCAGAGGTCGTAGCAGGAGGAGAGGAGGTCAGGCTCGAGGAGCGGAGCGGCGCGGCAGTGCAGCCGCGAGCGGCCGCTCGCCCCGCGCCCTGCCGCTCTCTCTCTCTCTCTCTCTCTCTCTTTCTCTCTCTCTTTCTCTCTCTCTCTCTCTCTCTGGACGTCAGCAGGCCCCCCCCCCCCCCCCCCAAACCTCCTTTACTCAGGAGGGAACAAAAGCACACAGACACAATTCATCGTCGATTCCCCAGAACATATGGGAAACTATGGGAAGTGGAGGGAAGACAACAAACCAGAAAATATGGAAACATATAAGGGGATCTTTTAATTTGTGCGTATTAATTTGTGTGTCCTGGGGCCCCTTCATTTACGCCGCCGCCCTCAGCAAGGGAAGTCGATGGCGTCGCTTCGGGCCGCAGCTCAGCTTCCAGTCGCCCGCGCTCTGCCGAGTCCGTGAGGACGCGTCGCGCGCTGCCCTCCCTCCGCCGCGCGCGGGGCACCCGCCCCCCCCCGCCCGGCAAGCGGAGGACAAGGAGAAGGAAGAGGAGGAGGATAAGTAGGAGGAGGAGAAGGAGGAGGAGGAGGAGGAGGAGGAGGAGGAGGAGGAGGAGGAGGAGGAGGAGGAGGATCAGGATGGGGAGGATATATCAAAGGGGATCGGACAACGACTATGACAGTTTGGCGTGCTTACTTAGGTCAACGCAGCATCGTACCGAACCCCTCGCCCATCGCACCCCTTGCTGGACGATCCGCTCGCTTTGCACTTTTGCGACCGCCTTCACTTGACCTGGTGGCCAGGGTCGCGTCTCGCGTCGCCCGCGTCAGTCCAGAACCGCTCCGCGCCCCCCTGTGTTGATGCCGTTGATATGAACAAGATGTGAAGGTCTCTTGGGATTACTGACTGTCCTGTAAGCTTAGGTGCCCGCGCAGAGCGTCCGAGTGTCGGTTTTTAAGTGCAGCCGCTTAACTTCGGCGCACAGGAACCCGACACCAACACCAAGAAACCACTAGAAAAGAAAACATTGCAGCCTCTGTTGAATGCCGTCGCCCGTGTCTTCGGGTTCGCGTGTCCAGAGTTGATGAATGCCAGCTCTGAGCGCGTGGGAACATAACGGGCCGTCTCCAGTTCCCCAAGTGAGCGTTAGGATTTCCATGGGCCGCGCGAGTCCCGCGGGCCGTGCGAACCCAGCCAGCCCCATGAACCCCACAAGTTCCACAAAGGGCTCATGGGCCGAACGTGCGCCGCAGCGCGCATAAGCCCAACGCGCCGCGCTGGCCCAGCATGCCGCGCGGGCACCATTGGCTCCCTGACTCGTCAGGGCCACATCTGGCCCTTGGAAACCCCGCGGGCCATGGGAGCCCCGTGCGCCTCAAGGCGCCATGAGCTGCATGTGACGTTTCCCTATCATGGAAGCACCGTGGCTTGCAAAGTCGGAGAGCAATGCGAGCCATCTCAAGCTTTATTGGCTTCGTTGGGTCGCTCAGCCCCCACAGGGAAAGCGCTCCGAACTTTTCCAGTGGCGTCTTGGTGTTGGTGCCGGCTTTTTGTTCCCTGCAACATCAAAAAGCCGACACCAGCACCAAGACCCCCACTGGAACGGCGGCCCCATGTGCGAGCTGAACCCCTCGACGATTTCGGAAGGTTGCCACGGGCTGCGGGCTTGGGTCAAGAGGGGGCCACGGTCTTATGCCCAGGCCGCGACGGGCGGCCACCGCCCCCTTTCGCAGAGAGCGGCGGATCCGAACTCGTCGGGCCTTGGTGTCGGGCCAGACGAGGGTCAGGGATGCGACGCGGGCGGACATAGGGTGGGTGAGGGGTGGGGGGAATGAGAGGGGGGCGGGCGGGCGGGGGTAGGCGTGGTGGAGGGCGGCGGTGGGGGGAGTGAAGCTTCAGCCATGGGGGATGCCGCAGCCTTCCCTCTTCTCTCCCTCTTCTCCCGAGAGCGCCCGCTAGTTTCGCTTCCCGCTTGCACTTGTTATTTCCTGCTTTCCCTCCTGCGTGCTGCGCGACGTCTCCCTTCCCCCGTCCTCCTCGCCCACTCTGCGATTCCTCAGGCCAGGGCGGGCTCGCGCTTGTCCAAAACGCAATTCGACATTTCGTGCAACAAATACTTTCTTGGTGCTGGTGTCGGCTTTTTGTTCTCCCAAATTACTGTCCACATTGTCTCCGTTATATGCGCGTCACCGTCAACTGACAGGCCATGTGTTGCATCATTGGCGCAATCCAAAACATCCTCCTCCCCCTCCGCCCCTCCCTCCCGCTCCTGTTCCTTTCCCCACTACTCCGCCTGTTGACCCTTCCCCTGCTGCTGCTGCTGTTCCTCTTCCTCCTTTTCTCCTTTCCCCCTCCGCTTCCGGAGGGCTGAAAGGCTGCCTGACGGCATCAGTAGCGGGGCTGGAGGATCGCGCCGCGTCGCCCTGACATCGCAAAGGCGGCTCGATCCCAATCGTTTGTTTCCATCCGCGTGGGCGGCGGCCGAAGTACACCCGCGCGCATGTTCACCGCCATTGCGGGTTACCTCTCTTCCGTTTCTCGCCCGCCCAGGGGCTGGGGGGTGGCGAAACGCTGGTGATGTACGGTCGTACCGAGCTATCAAGTTGTGATTGGCTCGGGGACTGCACCCTCGTGTTATTCGCGTTCGTTGGATGTTTGTGTGTATATTATATATATATATATATATATATATATATATATATATATATATATATATATATATATATATATATTATATTATATTATATTATATTATATATATATATATATATATATATATATATGCGACGCGGCGTGATCCTCCGAACCAGTGTGCTCCGAGCCCATCTTGGAGGGCATCCAGGAAGGGGGGGGTTCGGCCACGCCTGAAAGGGGCCTTTCGCCGGAGGACCTCCTTGGTGCGGACACGCCGGGACAGGGCTCGAGCTGCACGGTGTTGCGGCGATCTCGTGGGCCGCTTGTGCTCTGATCTCGTTTCGCAGCGAAGGCCGGACGAGGACGGAGCGAAGGAGCACGACAACAAAACGAAAGCGAATCGCACCGTTTGGCTCGAGCCACTGCACGGAGGCCCCGTGGCGGGTGAGCGCATGGCGGAAGCAGCGTCCCGTGCCCCCAGGGGGCCTGGCCTCCCCCCGGTGTCTCGGAGGGCGCGCGCCAGAGGCAAGTGCTGCCCAGGGCTCGCCCGTGACTGTACGTGGCCGCGGGGAGCTTGGCATCGCTCGGACGAGTGCACTTTTTACTCGGCGAGAACCATCGAGGACCATCCTGGGCCATCGGGCAACAAAAAACACGCGCGACACCGAACAATGCACGGGAAATGGACGTCCGAGCGACGGCAAGGGAGGGGTCGGGGGCACTCTGGCTGGTGGCCCGCCGTCGCCGCGGCGGCATCCGTGTCGAAGTGCTGGTCGGGGTGCGCCCCAAGTGCAAAGCATGTCTCGGGTCGGGCGAAAGGGGGGGTTTGGGAAAGGGGGGGGTACGAAGTCTGCTGCATGTAGCTGGTTTCGGCCCCGCCGCCGGGCCCATTCCTCGATACATGGGCGCCTTCCGGCGCCGGGCGACGCCGGGAAAATCAGCTACGTGAGCTGATTCTCAACCCCCCCCTTTGCTATCCCCCCCTTTCGCCCGACCCGAATGTCTAGGGGGCGACGGCGAGGGGGCGGAGGGGAGGAGTGAGCACGGTCGCTCCCTGAATTTGATGATGGCGATGAGAATTCTGCCGATGCTGATAGTGCTGACGGTGACGATGATGGTTCTGATAATGATGCTGATGATGATGATGATGATGATGATGATGATGATGATGATGATGATGATGATGTGATGAGGATGATTATGATGATGCTGCTGATGCTGATGATGGTGATGATGCTGATGAGGATGATGCTGATGATGCTGATGATGCTCATGATGATGATAATGATGATGTTGATGCTGGTGAGATTCATGATGCTGATGATGAGAATGATGATGGTGATGATGCTGATGATGCTGATGCTGATGACGATTGTGTTTTTGCAAGGGTACCATTGCATTATTGCCTTCCCCTTGTTTTTCCAGGCGCCCGCCGAGTGGATGCGTCATGCGTCATGAGTTCTCGGGAACATGTAAGTCGATGTATTGTTGTCGTTGCTGCTTCTCTTCGCTCTCTGTCTTGTCTGACACCGTTGCAGGAGTGCTCTTCAGAGCCAGCCCGCTCCGTAACCATCTGGGCTAAGCCAGACGAAGCATTTCACTTTCTATTTGTCGCCCTGGACTCTGGCCGTGACCGTGGACAAGACCGGAAAATTTAAAGCAGACTCGAGCACTGGATCGATGCCAAACGATAGGAAATTAAAGGAGGAGGTCGATGCTGAGGGCATGGATGGAGGGATCAGGACATGATCGCGAAGGACATGCTGAAGAAGATGATGAGCATGATGACGGATGCGAGGAAAGACATGAAGGACACAAAGCAAGATGTGGAGGAGGTCAAGGGCATCGCTCAGCAGGCCAATCGCACCGCGAATTTGGCGAAGGAGGAGGTGAACACCATGAAGGATGTCCTGCCAAAACTTGTCAAGGACGTCATGAAACAGGAGATGCCTCCTAGGGAAAATGATGAATACGACGAGTACGACTAGCACGACAGACAGAAGCAGGTCGTCGCGATGGGTTTCAAGACGGGAAAGGAAGCAGCGACGGTCGTGACGGACATCGAAGACGTTCTGAAGCATATCATGGTGGATGGGCACGTGGCAAATGTGCAGACGTTCACCGAGCTTGCCAGGATTGGAGTGATTACCTTCGACACCATCGGCAAGAACTCTACGTTGTTCCGCACTGCAGCGGACGAAAAGCACTAAGACAGCATAGGGGACATGTTCTTCCGGAACAGCCAAACGAAAAAAGGAGCAGGAGCAAGACAAACAAGTCGGCTACATCAAGTATCGCGTCATCGACAAGCAAATCGCGAAATAGTATGTAGTAAATATATTGTGGAGGAGCCAGATTGTCGAAGTCGAGGAGAAGAAAGTTGCGTGGTACGAAGGTGGGGTATTGAAAGCAACACCTACAGCACGCTTGGTGGATAAGGAGGTGGAGGATGCAATGAACAAGTGGAAGGAGAAGTTCGACACCGATCAGGCCACATAGTCGGAATGGCCCGGAACCATGATCCAGGCTGTACCTCATGAGGGCCAAGATCCACAAGGTCACGCTGATGCACCGATATGTTTACGGGGACGGCGCAGAACGTACAGGGCAGTGGACAGAATTCTCAGTATCATCGTTGCGTGGGCTCCAACATGGACGCACGCCAAGCCACTCACAGATGCGAGTTCTATCTTGGATTGCCGCTGACATGAGTGAAGAGGTAGTTGAGATGTTTCTTCTTGGGGCTGGCAATCTGACGCTTCCTTGGGGTGCCGTTTTAAGACAGGATGGCCCTAAAAGCAGACGACCACCATAGACGAAGTTCTTGGGGGTCATTTGTGGTGCGTTGGGGCGCGAGGGGACAGACGCAAGAACATCGTGGTTATGATGCACAAATGTCGGGTCTTTTATTTTTAAGGTTTTCATGCTGTGGACGGTGGAGGAGTAGGTTATGCAGGCCTCGCCGGAGAAATTGGGAATTGGAGGCTCATATCTGCGCACCTCCCTGACGCTGGCCGCTCGGACATCGAATGCGAATCTGCCTTGGGAGTGGTCCGATCAATTATTCCACAAAGCCGTAAAGACAAACACGCCGTATTTGGAATTGGCGCGACTGCAGAAGTGGGCCAGGAAGGAGGGCGAGAACCCGAAGTGTATCGCCAAACGCGTATTGGAGACCAGAACACTCCGAGTCCGAGGTGATCAATTTCTGGCATGGGCGGCAGGAGACAAGTTCAGCATTAACAACGCGCACTTTAAGAAAACAATGGGCGATATATGGACATGCGAGGTGTGGAGCTCTGGGGAATGCCGGGAAATCGATTCATTGACAGACATGTCTTTGCACGCAGAATTGGTCAACACAAATGTTGTTATGGACATTGTTTGCCGCTCAGACCACAGAGCTGCGTGGGCAAACTTTGGAAACATGAAAACGAGAAAAAAACGGTATGGATCACACCGAAAGTCGGAAGAGGCTGGGTACTCATTAGTTGCAAGAAGGTGGACCACGTAGCTCAAAGTACGGCTATGCCGGGTTGCCCCACTGATGCGACGGCAGTCGCAGAAACAGTACTGAAGGTTGAAGGCAGCGGCAGAGTGTGGCAAAGCAGCAAGGGAGCAGAATAACAACCCGGGAGACAACGCCACAACAAAGAAGCTACGGAAGGAACGAGACGAGGTTGCCACAAAAGAAGACAAACACTTTCAATCTATACGTTTGAACTGGGGTCTACGGCAACAGATGAGGGGAACACGAGCTCGGCATTTACATGGGCTCCTCACGACAGGGCGGGTAACATATTGCAGCGAAGTCGCAGGCATTTTCGGACAAAGAAGAGAATTTGCGGGCTTCAGAGACAGCGAAGGCAACATGCGAGTAGAAAAGGCAGAACCTGCACAGGTATTAGTTTTTTTGTTTCTCGACCAGCCGTTCTATTGGACACCCAGGGAAACCATGGGAGAAGCGCAAAGAAATCATCGCATGGCCGCGCGCAGATTGAAAAGTTGAATCGGAAGACAGCTTCCGCCGACGATGGTCTCTCGGCAGAGATGTTAAACTATGGTGGATATGCACGCGATGCAATATGCTATGTGTTCACCCGCTTTCTCAATGGAGAAACACGAGCCCCACAATCATGACATGTGTCAGATTATGTGGTGTTGTTCAACAAGGGGGAAAATCACGTTGCCAACGAATTGCAGACCAATTGCAAGTAGACTTGTAGTGAGTAAGCTATATAGCAGTGCGTTGTTGAATCATATGAAACATAGATTGGCTCGTGTCAAAACTCCAGCAGGGATGGGTTTCTGGAAAGGGTACGGATGCTTTGATTTGGCGCACTGTCTGCGGATGATATGCCAGAGACGGAAATGCTGGGGGGAAGTTGCATGGTTTGCGCCAACAGCGTCGGAGAAGGCTTTCGACACAATCGTACACGCACCGCAGTCTTCAGGGGACCTCGAGCAACGGGGGTGCATAAAAAAGAAGTCAGAGCCGTGTATCTGTGTGTATATGTACATTTAGATGTGTGCATATACACATGTGTATACATGGCTTACGTACAGATGGACCAGCCCACCCGCAGCGGGTACTTCCACATGCGCGGCGTCAGAAAAGGCGATCCAATGTCACCGGTGCTCTTCGCGCGTACAGTATGGGACACCATGGTAAATCTGAAAGACAGTGGTGATCATATGGATGCAATGTTGGGGCAGCTGCGCGGGCAGTGGCCGGATTGCGTACGCAATGTTCGCTGACGGCACTACTCTCGTTGCAAAGTCCAGGCCTGCATTGGCAATCGTGTTGCAAGATATCCAGGGATAATTGGCAAACGTTGGTTTGAGTTCAAGTGGAGATAAGTGCGGTGTGTAGAGCGTGGGGAAGAGCGCCTCTCCAGGCCCAAAAACAAGCTGAATGGGGAAAAGATCCCGTTGCCGACTGCGCGTTGGGATTGCAGTTGTATTATGGGCACGCTCAAGAGCAGGATGGGCAAAGTTCTTTGTTTGTCCGAATTACTTACCAACAAACATCGACAGGGAAGCGGTTGAAGTTGATGCGACAGTATCAAACACTGTTTTGTGGTTCGCGGAGTCATGGAAACTCACCAATATTCAAAAAAAGACAGTCATCAGTGTTCAAAGATCTTTGTTGCGACGGATGATGGGACTGGGTCGAAAACCGGAGGAACATTTCATGTCTTGGTTACGCAGGGCGACGCGAGCGGTAGATTTCAAAACGCGGGAAGCAGGCGTAGCGTGATGGATGGAATCGTTTTTGCGGAACACGTGGCGTTGGGCTGGGGGGGGTGGCGATCATGTCACCGGGGACATGGGCAAAACAAATGAAAGGAATGGCGTAAATATGATTGGTGGTTAAGGTTATCTCGGGGCCCTCTGGATTGCCCAGTCTGGTCTCGATCAGGACGGTTCGTCCGTTGGGAGGACGACATAGCTGATTTCGCCAAAAACGTTGGGGATCTTGGTGCGAGATGGCCGAACAATTGGACACATGGCAGATTTCGGTAGGCGAGTACGTCAAACAGATTTGGCGCTAATCTCGCATCTGAGCAGCAAACCGGCTGCTCTGGAGGCCAGCGCGTTTGGCGCGTCTGCCGCCCATGTAGGGTTGCTTTACGGCGGTGGCAGATTCGTTCGTTCGTTCAGAGCCACCCCGCCATCATTAGGTGAATACGTGAACGAGGAGAGGGGGTGAAAGTAGGGGGTGAGGGCGAGGAGGGACGGGAATGAATCGGTGGAGAAAGGAGAGGAAACAGGAAGGTGAGAGGGAACGTCAGATAGAATCCTCGGGAAAGATGTTGGCAGGGAGATTGCACTATGGCTTTGAAGCGGTTATGGGACAAAAAATGGTGATGACGACGATGATATTGACGCTGATGATGCTGATGATGCGGAGGCGGATGATTACGATGATGATAGTGCTGCTGATGATGGTGGTGGTGCTGATGATCATAGTGATGGTGATGGTGGTGGTGATTCTGCTGGTGATGGTGTTGGTGGTGGTGATGAGGAGGAGGCAGACGAGGAGGAGGACTGGAAGGCGGTGGGTATACAGGATGAGGGGTGGATGCGGTGAAGAGCAAAGGAATTGGGGAGGAGGTAGGAGATGAGGCGGAGTGGAGGAGAAGGAGGAGGAGGAATCGGGCGATGACGGGCACGACGATCGGGGAATGATGAGGAGAATGAGGAGTATGAAAGGGGCTGACGGTTTGGGAGGGGGGTTGAAGGAAGAAGGAGGAGGAAGAGGAGGACGATGAAGAGGAGGCAGAAAGGAGGAGAACAAGGAGGAAGAGGATGCCGAGGAAGAGGGGGACGAGAAGCATGAGCAGGAGGAGCAGCAGGAGGAGGATGAGGAAGAGTATGAGGGAGAAGATGGTGATGATCACGCTGCTGATGATGGTGATGGTGATGCTGCTGCTGATGATGATGATGGTGGTGGTGGTGACGACGATGATGATGCTGATGATGATGTTGATGATGATGGTGATGACGATACCGATGGTGATGATACTGATGGTGATGCTGATGCTGATCATGTTGATGACGACGATGATGGCGGTGGCGATGATGGTGCTGATGATGATGCTGGTGGTGGTGGTGATGGTGGTGGTGGTGATGCTAGTGATGATGATGATGATGGTGATGGTGCTGTCGATGATGATGATGTTGATGATGATGATGATGATGCTGATGATGACGATGATGATGATCGTGCTGCTGCTGATGATGATGATGTTGATGATGATAATGGTGCTGCTGAATGTGATGATGATGAGGAGGAGGAATAGGAGGAGCAGAAACAGCAGCAGCAGGCGGAGGGCGTGTGGAGGAGCAGGGGGAGGATACTGAGTAACGAGGCATGCTGCTCCTTCCCACTTCCCCGCTCTGTCTTCATTTATCCTCGGCTCCCACATTTCCCTGACCCCCTTTGCGCCCTTCCCGTTCCCTCTTTTTAGATTTGCTTCCATTTCTCTCTTTTCTTCCTCCCACTTCCCACTCCCCATGTGCACGCCCCACTGCCCACTCCCTCCCCGATCCTCCCCTCTCCCCTCCCAATGTTCCTCTTCTCCTCGCCTACCGCCTCACTCCTCACCTCCTCTCCTATCCTCTTTCTCCTCCTCCTCCTCCTTCTCACTCCACGTCGGCTCTGCAATCCTTTTGTCACTTTTTCTCTCAACCCCTTGTTTTTTCTCCTTCTTTCTTCCCCCTCCCCTTACTCCCTCTTCTTCTCCCCTCCTCTTCGACCCCTCCTCTCCTCAAAACTCGCCCTCTCTTCATTCCCTGGCCGCGGGCCTCCTCTGCCCTTCCTTTTCCCTCATCCCCTCCCCCTGTCCCCCTGGACAACCTCCCCTTTGCCCCCCCTCTGAAGAAGAATGGTGGCAGGGTGTGTGTGTGTGTGTGTGTGAGGATGGGGAGGGAAGAGAAGCAGGAGGAGGAGTAGGAGGAGGAGGAGGGAAGAGGAGGAGGAGCAAGGCGAGATGGAGGTGACGGGGGAGCCCAGGCTCCCGACGCTGCGATTTCATCACACCGTGGACCCCTCCTCCTCCTCCTTCTCCTCCTCCTCCTCCTCCCCCTCCGCCTCCTCCTCCTCCCCCTCCTCCCCTCCTCCTCCTCCTCCTCCTCCTCCTCCTCCCTGCTCCTCTTCCTCCTCCTCCTCCGCCTCCGCCTCCGCCTCCGCCTCCGCCTCCGCCTCCTCCTCCTCCTCCTCCTTCCCCTCCTCCTCCTCCTCCTCCTCCTCATCCTCCTCCTCCTCCTCAGAGGTCTCGACAGATGACCCAAGGTGTGCCAGTTTTTTTTTCTCGCCCCGAGGGGCCCAGAAGGGGCTCCTGAATGCTTGAAAAACTGCCCGAGCCTCCTCGTCGTGCGTGATTCCGCCACGCGTGGAAGGGGAAAGAGGATGCTGACGACGATGGCGGCGGCTGTTGCGGCGACGACTGGGGGAACAAACAGATACCGAAACTGCATCTGCCCGGATCTCTCTCTATCGGGGTGCCTTCTCGCCGGGACTCCTGTGCGCGTGGCGACGGGGGACGGGTGGCGGCATCGGCAGCTTCGCCTCTTTTCGATGGCGGCGGCGGCGGCGACGAGAATTTGGTCTTTGTCCGGTAAACCCGTAACGTCCCTTACGCCCCCCCCCCCGCCCCCCCTCGCCTCCCTCCCTGTGACGCACCGGTGCCGAACGCACGAGGTGCTCACAGGCATGCCGTGGTGTTCGAAGGCACGCCTTGGTGCTCACAGGCATGCTGTGCCACTCGCAGGCCCGCTCCCCCCGGTGACGGGCGCTACCGGTGGGGGCATAGCAAACCGATCGCCCGGCGAGGCCCCGTTCAACTTCACGCTGCAGGTCTACAGCCCCGTGCCCGCCGCGCTGGAGCCCCTGCCGCCCGTCGTGCCCGAAGGCCTGCCGAGGTCGTCGTCGTCGTCGTCGTCGTCGTCGTCGTCGTCGTCGTCATCGTCGTCCGTTCGAGGATCGATCGCGGCTCGATCGATCCAGGTTTTTCCACTTCGTCGCCGTCCTCTTCCTCAACAGACGCTACCCTGGCCGCGTGCACGAAGTAGACGGTGACCTGAAACGAGCGCCCCGCCGCCCCAACTCGGCCACACCCGCCTGAGAATCCCAGACGCTTCGTGCAAACCCACCATCCACCCAGCCAGTTCCACCTGCAGCAGCCCCTGAGCCGCCGCTTCTGAGCGCTGGCCCGGCCGTCTTGCGCGTCGCTCAGTAGCTAATTCGGCTGGCCCGCGCCCAGGACCCCCCTCTCGGCGACAGCTTCACGCGTCTGCCCGCGATCAAAAAACTAGACCCACCAGCTCATCCAGATACGATGCCCAGGCGAGTTGCCCTGATCAGGCACGTTCCGCAGCATTCATTGGCATAACATATGGGAAGCTGTTAAACCCCAAGACATGGAGCATTGAACAGGAACCATCGAAGAGGAGGAGGAGGAGGAGGAGGAGGAGGAGGAGGAGGAGGAGGATGAGGAGGAGGAGGACGAGGACGAGGAGAAGGAGGAGGAGGAGGAGGAGGAGGAGGAGGAGGAAAAGGAGGAGGAGGAGGAGGAGGAGCAGGAGCAGGAGCAAGGGGAAAGGGAGGGGGAGGGGGAGGGGGAGGAGGGCGGACGGAGGGATGGAGGGAGGCAGGGAGGGGAGGAGGAGGAGGAGGAGGAGGACGAGCAGTAGGAGGAAAAGGGGGAGGACGAAACGGTCGAGCAGCAAGGCCAGCTGCCTATTGGATGCCTCTCGGAGTTTCTTAAGATGTCTCTCGAAGGCTGCTTGTAGGCCTCTTGGGGTCTCTTGGGAGCCTCGTGTCGGCCCCCAGGGGGCTCTGGAAACGTCTTGGGTGCCTCGGGGTCGGGTCTCTTGGGGGACATTTTGGTGGCATCTTGGGATTTTGTTCGGGGACTCCTGGGCACCTTTTGGGGCACTCTTGGGAGCCTCGGGGGCCTTTTTGGGGCCATTTTGGAAAAGATTTCAAGTGAAAGGGCGTCGTGAATTACCCCCCCCCGGAGGCCACCATGTGGTCAAAATCATTAGGTACATCAGACAGCAGAGGAACCATCAGAGGAGGGGGAGGAGGAGGAGGAGGAGGAGGAGGAGGAGGAGGAGGAGGAGGAGGAGGAGGAGGAGTGGAGGAGGGAGGAGGAGGAGGAGGAGAGGAGGAGGAGGAGGAGGAGGAGGAGGAGGAGAGGAGGCGGAGGAGGAGGAGGAGGAGGAGGAGGAGGAGGAGGAGGAGGAGGAGGAGGAGTAGGAGGAGGAGGAGGAGGAGGAGGAGGAGGAGGAGGGAGGAGGAGGAGGAGGAGGAGGAGAGGAGGAGGAGGAGGAGGAGGAGGAGGAGGAGGAGAGGAGGAGGAGGAGGAGGAGGAGGAGGCGGAGGAGGAGGCGGAGGAGGCGGAGGAGGCGGGAGGAGGGGAGGAAGGAGGAGGAGGAGGGGAGGAGGAGGAGGAGGAGGAGGAGGAGGAGGCGAGAGGAGGCGGAGGAGGCGGAGGAGGAGGAGGAGGAGGAGGAGGAGGAGGAGGAGGAGGAGGCGAGGAGGAGGAGGAGGAGGAGAGGAGGAGGAGGAGGGGAGGGGAGGAGGAGGGGGGGGAGGAGGAGGAGGAGGAGGGGGGAGGGGGAGGAGGAGGAGGAGGAGGAGGAGGGGAGGAGGAGGAGGAGGAGGAGGAGGAGGAGGAGGAGGAGGAGGAGGAGGAGGAGGAGGAGGAGGAGGAGGAGGAGGAGGAGGAGGAGGAGGAGGAGGAGGAGGAGGAGGAGAGGAGAGAAGAGGAAGAGAAAGAAGAAGAAGAAGAATAATAATATTAATAATAATAAGAAGAATAATAATAAGAATAATAATAATAAGAAGAAGCATAATAATAAGAAGAAGAAGAAGAATAAGAAGAATAAGAATAATATGAAGAAGAAGAAGAAGAAACATACTAATGAGAAGAAGAAGAAGAAGAAGAAGAAGAAGAAGAAGAAGAAGAAGAAGAAGAATAATAAGAAGAAGAAGAAGAAGAGGAGGAGGAGGAGGAGGAAGAGGAGGAGGAGGAGGAGGAGGAAAAGGAAAAGGAGGAGGAGGATGAGGAGGAAAAGGAGGAGGAGGAGGAAGAGGAGGAGGAGGAGGAGGAGGAGGAGGAGGAGAGGAAGGAGGAGGAGGAGGAGGAGGAGGAGGAGGGGGAGGATGGGGAGGAGAGCCGCATACGCCCGAGAGGTTTCCGCGAGTTACAGGACCCATCGACCTCTTTCGCGGCAGCGGTCAGCGTGTCGCCCGCCTTTCCCTGCCGAGGCGGCCGCGATATCACGCCGACTTCGACAACCGGAACCGTTCTCGTGCCCCGCCGTTTGGGCCCATGACGTCATCCACGATTTCCAGGTCAACGAGCCCCGCCTGGCATAAACGACTCCGCCGACATCGCGCTGACGCCCGTGTCCTACTTCGGCTCCGCAATGCATGCGACCTGCTACACGTGCATGACAACGCACAGCAACCATCGCGACACCCGCTTCAAATTCCAGCCATGGCGACGTCATGGAGTGCAACCGCGAGCGGGTCGGGAACGGCAGTGCCACCGTGGAGGTCAACACCGGGCCGCCCACGAAGCAGACCAACTACGCCGAGGTCCACGACACTGGCGATTTGGATTGGCCGTGCACGCTCGAAATGACACAAGTGGACTGACCACCTAGGCCAAAGAACACCCCCACGCAAACTTTGGGCACCACTGAAGTTACAAGAGGGGCGGCCACAGCGGCAAGGACAGCAACATCATAATGGTTCCGGGAATCTGCGAATGATGACATCGAGTTCGACAGTTGGATCCCGAAAGCGCAACGAGAAAACACACCAAGGGCAGGGGCAATGCGAGGCAGCAGCCTGGCCGCGATAAGCATAACACGAATAATGACGACGCCCAGATCTACAATAACCCCATCGCCAGCGCCATCAACAATGTAATGCCCATGAAGGATCAACGCAACCAGGCGGCTGGACTGGTGGCTGCCACCCAAAGACTTTAAGCTGAAAGGCGACTGGAGACATACCGAGCACAGACGAGGCGGACCGCAGCAGCCATTGCCAAACACAGCGCAGCAGGACCATCTATTTCAGACGCCGAGGCGCAGATCGCCTCTTGCAAGGCCAATGTCCTCAACGTGGTGTCCTTGGCACAGCAGATGGAGGATATCTCAACGACGGGGCAGGCCATGGAGGACAACTGCGAGAACGCCAAAGCCCACCCGTATAGGATGCAGGCCTACTTGAGCGAGCTGGAAACAATATCCAGGAGCTCCTCATTGTCCAGCGGAAAATTTGCGACACCTAGGGCGACCGCTACAACGGCGACGAGGCGGCCGACGACGTGGCCGACAGGCCCCGCCAGGAGGCCCCCCTCAAACAGGATCCCAGCCTCAGCGCTCAGAAGGCAGACAAGGGCCGGGGAAACCACGGAGGGCCAAGATGTCGGCGCATCGCTCAGGATCGTCAAGGAGGATAACCAGCGCTTGATCGACGCCAACTGCGAGATCCAGGACCTTTTAAGAGAAAGCGTTTCCGTACAGCAGAAAACAAACCCAACGACGCCAACGTGACCGGCACTCAGAGGCAACTGGGCCACACAAGTGCCCCAACGAGTTTTTGACCGAGATCCAGAGAGCCAATCAGACAGCCGCGAGGATGGCATCGCACCGCGAGCGCATGCAAACGCGGAAGGACGCAGCGCTCGAGGGGACTGACGAGGAGATGGAGGAGGCCAACAGAACAGCAAATGCCGACGTCCACGCCCTGCGCGCTTCTTTCGCGGCAAGGCTAAAACAGGGGCTTGAAGAGACGCAAGAGGCTCGCCGACCTGCAAGAGCGTCCGCGACAAAGTGGGGGATCAGCTGGGAAAGGTGGCCAGGCATGCGGGCAGAAGCCACAGGCATCACAACGTGACCGTGGAGACCGTTAAGCAGATCGCCCGCTTCGACGCGAAAGCGGCAGAGACCCGCGTCGAGGGCCGCAGCGACCGCATCCTGTTGCACAACGGGTCGGGCGACTCAGCGAGCAGGAGTTAGCAAGTTTTTGAAATTCTGCAACAAGGAGACGCACACGGAAGCCACCGTCAAACGCGCGGAAGGAGAGCACCAGCAATGGGTGACCAAGATGGGCGCCTAGTCGGAATCAGGGGCGTTGAGCAGACGCAGCAGCAAGAGAGAGGTCTGCGTGGAGTATTCGCCGACATGAACGCGGACGAGCAGCAGGCGCATTGCAGCATGCGACCAGTTGAAGGACAGGTACGAGTCGCGGAACAAAGGGTGGACCTGCGCGGCAGAGCAGCATAATGCACTGCGGCAAAAGATTGACGTCTACCGCCAAGAGGGTCCCAGCGGAGAAACATGAGGAACGCCCGCGAGATGTGCGCCGAGGAGGCATCCGAGGAGTATCGTCAAGCCCGACAGGATTGCAGAGGGGCAGAAGATCGCGTTGTGAAACCGGAGATGGTTGAAACTCCTCAG
Source organism: Prorocentrum cordatum (assembly GCA_963575745.1). Lineage (NCBI taxonomy): Eukaryota > Dinophyceae > Prorocentrales > Prorocentraceae > Prorocentrum > Prorocentrum cordatum. Next base: position 60,998 of record CAUYUJ010002972.1, read on the forward strand.
CCGGTCTTCACTGCTGTCGGCGCTGCCGACGACGGCGAGCCGTCTCAGTCCTTGCCGCCGGCGCAGCCTATGCCTCGTCGGCCACCGGCGGGCGCGAGCGGAAGCGCGCGGCTGGCGCAATCGCAGTCCGACGATGCGAAGAGCGAGACTGGCATGCACGCGGCCATCGCGGTTTTCTCGTCGCAGGCAGCCCCGCGCGAAGAGCGAGCAACGCGCCGCGCGTCTACCCCGGCGAGACCGCAAAGGGCGCCAAGAAACCCGGAGTCGGCGCGCGCCCCGAGCGACGGGCAGGAGTTCCGCCAGTTGGCGTGGGCGGCATCGCACCGCCGGCGCAACTCGACCCACCTGCGCCGGAGGCCACCTCGATCGGCACTCCGCCACCGATCGCGAGGGGGGTCGAAGACATCGCGCCGACCGAACAAATGGCGTCGCAAGCAGTCGGCCCGCAATGGCGCTTCATTGGCGCGCATGGCAGGGGCTCGTCTACGCCGCCAACCCGCTGGCTCCCCGCCCCGCCTACAAGAAGCGCGCGCGAAGAACGAGAAGGGCGCCCATCGACCCGAGCGAGCCACGCGTCGATGTTCCACGCGCGCCTGGCGCCAGCGTTTCAACCGACCAGGTGGCGACGCGTCGGGCGCGATCTGGCGGGCCCGACCCGCGTTGGGCAGGGGCCAGTCCACGCCGCGCGCGGTAATCCTGAGCGCCAACAAGCACGACCCAGATGGGCAAGACGCGCCGTGACGGGACAAACATCGCGGGGGGGAATTAGCGGGGCAGGCGCAATCAGGCAGCCCCGGGAAATCGCAAGGACCGTCGTTGGCGCTGCTCCGACGGGCCAGCAGAACGAGCCGCTCCAACATTCAGGGCAGGGGCAGGCAAAAGCGGCGTTGTAGCGCAAGCGCGACGGACGCCGCCGCCGTCGCAGTCGACGGAGCCACAGAGCACTTCTGCCCCAGCGCAAGCTACGGATGGCACTCGGCTCCGATTGAATCGAGGAGCGGGGGGGGGGGGGGACGTGGTCGACCGGCCCGGCGAACGACGTGGAAGGAGGCCCCCGCGCTGGTTGTGACAACGCATCACAAGGTAGCGTAGAAGTGCGCGCCAGGTCGGACACGGACAACCGCGCTCACCTGGCGCGACGGACCATTGATGCCCCCTACCTTGCTCCGCGCGAGAGAGAGAGAGAGAGAGAGAGGCGGGGGGCGCCAAGTGAGAAAAGCGGTCTGTTCCCTCTCCACGATGACCGAGCCAACCGTCGACGTGCTCAGGCGCGCCTCCCCGCCCAATCTCATTAGTTTCCGAGACTTAAGCGAAGCGGGGGGGGGGGGGGGCCTGCCACCTGGCGGCCATCGCGGTATTGGAACTAGCCCCATGCAAGAACGCATGCAATCATCCAGCGAATCCACTGATGCACCGACGGCGCGCGCCAGACCAATTCAACCAAAGACGCGTGGCAAGTCGTCATCACCATGGAGGACGAGGGCGGCCTCGCCTACATTGGCACGACGTCTGCCAGCATGCCCGGCTCCGCATCGACCGACATCGAGAAGTCGACATCACCTACGTCGGAGTCGACAGCGCTTATGTCGGCATGCGCATGGACTTACAGCCAGACGTCCACGTATAACAACGCAACGACAAAAGTGCGTGCGAACCCTGCGGTGGCCATCGGTTTTGCAAAAGCAACTGCGTGCCGCGCAGCAACCGCGACGTGGCCACGCTGACCAACGAGCTCCACCAGCTTGCTTCGAGCGCGAAGCACTTGCGCGAGGGCCGCGCCGTGCTCGCAAATTGCGCCCATGGAGCGAGCTCGCCGACCCAGCGGCCGAGAGAGAGAGAGAGAGAGAGAGAGAGAGAGAGAAAAAAAAAAAAACTATTACCCTGTGACGTACCCAACCCATTTGTATCATGGGAAACGAGGAGTTGACCGAAACTTGCATGGACAATCAAATTGCAGGATCCGTTGTTTGATATGTAAGCTACTTGGGACACGCGCCTATGGCATGATGCGCAGGAGAACCATACAATAAATAAGGGCAACAGCTACAGGCTCGAAGAGGACATGGGGAGACGGGAGCGAAGAGCAGGAGAAAGACGTGCGGGAAGCCCACTGTGCTGGGCCCCTCAGCAGCCCTCGAAAGTGGCGACAGTTTCACAGATCGCAGCCCCCCAGGGATGGCGAGGTCCCATCGGAGTCTGCGGTGAGTACCCACTGTGCTGGGCTCCTCAGCAGCCCTCGAAAGTGGCGACAGTTTCACAGATCGCAGCCCCCCAGGGATGGCGAGGTACCATTTGAATCTGCGGTGAGTACCCACTGTGCTGGGCCCCTCAGCAGCCCTCGAAAGTGGCGACAGTTTCACAGATCGCAGCCCCCAGCAGCCTTTGAATCCGCCGTGAGTACCCACTGTGCTGGCCCCCCCAGCAAGCCTCGAAAGTGGCTGCAGTTTCACAGATCGCAGCCCCCCAGGGATGGTGAGGTCTAATTTGAATCAACCGTGAGTACCCACTGTGCTGGGCCCCCCAGCAGCCCTCGAAAGTGGCGACAGTTTCACAGATCGCAGCCCCCCAGGGATGGCGAGGTCCCATTTGAATCCGCCATGGGTACCCACTGTGCTGGGCCCCCCAGCAGCCCTCGAAAGTGGCGACAGTTTCACAGATCGCAGCCCCCCAGGGATGGCGAGGTCCCATTTGAATCCGCCGTGGGTACGCCCTGTGCTGGGCCCCCCAGCAGCCCTCGAAAGTGGCGACATTTCACAGATCGCAGCCCCCCAGGGATGGCGAGGTCCCATTTGAATCCGCCGTGAGTACCCACTGTGCTGGGCCCCCCAGCAGCCTCGAAAGTGGCGACAGTTTCACAGATCGCAGCCCCCCAGGGATGGCGAGGTCCCATTTGAATCCGCCGTGGGTGCCCACTGTGCTGGGCCCCCCAGCAGGCCTCGAAAGTGGCGACAGTTTCACAGATCGCAGCCCCCCAGGGATGGCGAGGTCCCATTTGAATCCGCCGTGGGTGCCCACTGTGCTGGGCCCCCCAGAAGCCCTCGAAAGTGGCGACAGTTTCACAGATCGCAGCCCCCCAGCGCCTGCGAGGTCTAATCTGGATCCCCGTAGGGCGTCACTCCGCTGGGCCCTCCAGCAGCCCTCGAAAGTGGCGACAGTTTCACAGATCGCAGCCCCCCAGGGATGGCGAGGTCTAATCTGAATCCCCGTAGAGCGTCACTCCGCTGGGGCCCCCAGCAGCCCTCGAAAGTGGCGACAGCTTCACAGATCGCAACCCCCCGAGGATGGCGAGGTCTAATCTGAGTCCCCGTAGGGCGTCACTCCGCTGGCCCCCCCAGCAGCCCTCGAAAGTGGCGACAGTTTCACAGATCGCAGCCCCCCAGGAATGGCGAGGTCTAATCTGAATCCCCGTAAGGGCGTCACTCCGCTGGGCCCCCCAGCAGCCCTCGAAAGTGGCGACAGTTTCACAGATCGCAGCCCCCCAGGAATGGCGAGGTCTAATCTGACTCCCCGTAAGGCGTCACTCCGCTGGGCCCCCCAGCAGCCCTCGAAAGTGGCGACAGTTTCACAGATCGCAGCCCCCCAGGGATGGCGAGGTCTAATCTGAATCCCCGTAGGACGTCACTCCACTGGGCCCCCCAGCAGCCTCGAAAGTGGCGACAGTTTCACAGATCGCAGCCCCCCAGGGATGGCGAGGTCTAATCTGAATCCCCGTAGGGCGTCACTCCGCTGGGCCCCCCAGCAGCCTCGAAAGTGGCGACAGTTTCACAGATCGCAGCCCCCCAGGGATGGCGAGGTCTAATTGAATCCCCGTAGGGCGTCACTCCGCTGGGCCCCCCAGCAGGCCTCGAAAGTGGCGACAGTTTCACAGATCGCAGCCCCCCAGGGATGGCGAGGTCTAATCTGAATCCCGTAGGACGTCACTCCGCTGGGCCCCCCAGCGGCCTCGAAAGTGGCGACAGTTTCACAGATCGCAGCCCCCCAGGGATGGCGAGGTCTAATCTGAATCTCCGTAGGACGTCACTCCGCTGGGCCCCCCAGCAAGCCCTCGAAAGTGGCGACAGTTTCACAGATCGCAGCCCCCCAGGGATGGCGAGGTCTAATCTGAATCCCCGTAGGACGTCACTCCGCTGGGCCCCCCAGCAGGCCTCGAAAGTGGCGACAGTTTCACAGATCGCAGCCCCCCAGGGATGGCGAGGTCTAATCTGAATCCCCGTAGGACGTCACTCCGCTGGGCCCCCCAGCAGGCCTCGAAAGTGGCGACAGTTTCGCAGATCGCAGCCCCCCCAGGGATGGCGAGGTCTATCTGAATCCCCGTAGGACGTCACTCCGCTGGGCCCCCCAGCGGCCTCGAAAGTGGCGACAGTTTCACAGATCGCAGCCCCCCAGGGATGGCGAGGTCTAATCTGAATCTCCGTAGGACGTCACTCCGCTGGGCCCCCCAGCAGCCCTCGAAAGTGACGACAGTTTCACAGATCGCAGCCACCCAGGGATGGCGACCGCAGGCGGGAGGAGGCGGGAAGGAAGGAAGGAAGGAAGGAAGGAAGGAAGGAAGGTGGAGACCGCAGTGTTCTATTCAAAACGAGTACCCAACACAGGAGGGTTGGGAAAAAGAGAGCGAACGTGAAGAAGTATGTCCACAACCACGTCGGTCTGAAATTCTAGACGCCATGCATCAAGTCAGTTGCTTCAGACGACGCGGCTCGGGCGGCCTGCCCAGACCTGACCGACCGCGGCATGGCAGCTGCACCGCGGGTGGCGACGGCGTCGCCGGGGCATTTCCTGCCAATGCAGGAGCGCGCCAGCAAGGGGGCGACCATCTGCTTCAACGCGATGGCCTTCAACGCGCGCAGCTTCAGGGGGCCGATCCACGCCCGCAGAGAACAGGCGAGGAAGATCGCGAGGGTCGCGGTCGTTAGCGACCAGCTGGAGCACGCGGACATTTAGCTCGCCGGCGCCCACGAGATTAGACTGCGCAAAAGCGCGACCAACACGCGCGTGCTCCACGTTGTGCCCAATTGGCACGATAAATATAATTTGGTCTGATCCTTGCTGCTCAAGATGAAATTGCCCAGCTCAGAACAATGATGGCAAGAAGTGCTTCCGCCCCAACTACTTCCAGGTACCTTAGCGAGAACCACGATTACCTTTCGTCCGAATCGCAGCGCCAGTCCTAGAAAGTACAGCAGCAGCTCACGCCGCGCATGGGCATCCGGGACGGGGGGCGACATGCGCGTTCTGGACAGATCTGGCCAGCTTGGCCAACAAGTTCAGCATCCGCACGGGCATGATCGACGTGGACGCCACCGCGGGGAAGCGCGCGACGGGCCCAATCGGAGATTACGGATAGAGACTAGAGGAGCACGGGGCAGGCGCCCGCATCCGCGAATGTTTGTTGGCATGCCAGCGCACTGCAGTCCACGCGGCAATTGTGCGCAGCGGGCTGGCCTGCACGTGCAGGAAGGAGAACAAGGCGGAGCGCGTCGTCTGCATCTCCATCTCAAAAACAAGGAAGCCGCGACGGACGTGAACCATCGGGGACATAGGCATGGCCCAGGAAGACGAGGGCCGCCCGTCCATGCCCATGCGACAGACTTGGGTGGCAGTCCCCCGAGCCAGGCATGCAGCGGCGCGAGCTAGCCCGAGCAAGTCGGCAGATGCGACTTACCAGGTGCAGTTTCAGAGAGGGAGAGAGAGATAGAGAGAGAGAGAGAGAGAGAGAAAGAGAAAGAGAAAGAGAGAAAGCTCTGCGATCTCCCACCGCGCCCATGGGATACCGACATCAACGACTACGCCAACAACTTGAAGCAGCGGGCGCGGTCTACTTGCAAAAGCCCATCAGCATTCGGAAGCCTTTCATCACCGACGCCACATTCGCCGTCATTCGAGTGCGCCGAGATTGTCAAAAGCCGCGCCGAGTGTGTCATTGGGGGCCTCAATCCTCACGGGCTAGCATCAGCGCGGCGGAAGTGGCGTGCCAGTGGGCTGAGGCGACGATTCCGACAATGATTGCGCGTCGCGCATTCGATGGCCCATCGTCTTTCATCAATTTGAGCAGGGCGGGTGTTTTAGTGATGCGACGTCAGGCGTGACGCAGGGAACTGAGACTTGGGATCGCGCTTTCCATTCGCGTTCGAGAGCGCAGCTAGCATGTCGACTCCAGGCTGGCAAGGACACTTGCCTTGAGGAAAACACCGGCAGCATCCGCAATGCCAACGAGACGACGAACAACAGAGCAGCATTGGAAGGAGTCGAGCGTCTGGTAGGCATGGGGGCAGACAGTCGAGAATGATCACGGAGCACCGCTACAACATCGACCAACAACGGGGAAGCGATACCGTGCGAGCAGGCCCAGCCGGAGGCGGGTCTGGACCATTTCGCCGAAGCTGGCCACGCGAGCATACTGAAGGCCGACGACGTTGCAGGCGCGTGCAACAAACATGTTTATCTCGGCATTGACCTGCGCATTGACAGCGACATCCCTATCGCAAACATCACTGCGATGAGCGAGCTCCGGGCGAGCTTCCACGTGGGTGCGCCGCGCTGACCTGGGGGCTCTGACAAGATAGCTGACGAAATGTGCGTCGCCGCCAGTGCGAGATGGCGCGCCTTTGCCGCCCGCCCCTGGTCAAGGTCCAGTTGGCGACGGTGGAAACTCAAGCGCGCGAAGGAGGATTGCCGGCATCTTTCGCGAAGAAGGCACCAACAGCTAATGCCCCACCCAACGACGGACGATCTTGATGAACAACGTGATAGTAAAGCGCCACCGTTGGCCTCTGAGGATGAAGTTCAGAGACATTGCGGCCGATCCGCTACGTGGCTTTCCATTGGAGGCCTGGCGCAAGGGAGAAGTGGCATGCGATTTTTTGTTGACCTGAAAGTCGCCTCTTACATCGTTAGGATGGACTTCCTTTACATACCACTTTCCCGCGAAGATGATCTGCGCCACCATCTCGACATAATGGGCATCCCACCAGCGATCCAACCATGTCGTACAGACAATACTAGGCATGTCGCACATCTACTAACGCGCAGACTACGACCACCTTGTCGCAGTTCTCAGAGACGTTCAGGCCGCCCTCTGGGCAAGAACCAGGGGGCCGACCCGAATCGCCCAACCGCGGACGGGCACTCGACTGGGACAGCCTGTCTGGCTGTCCCTTCAATTTGGCACTCGCAAGGATCGCTCAGGCAATGGCGACATACGTGAACAAGATGGGGCGCAGCATGCCGTTGCCCACGACAACAACAGTCCTATTCCCAGATTTGCAAGAGGGCGCCAACCTACCGACGGGCGCGACGGAGGCGTATCACTCACAGACGCCACGTTTGCATGCGACCTGACTGCGCGCGCCACTACAACCTCCCAGATGGCAGTAGACGTGGCGACGACGCCGCTGCCGATTGTGGAGTCACGAGTGCGCGACGATGCTTCTCAACGCCAAGAATACCAAGGTCATGCCATTCTTCTTCGGCGGCGGCTCCGGGGCCACAAGGAAGCGCACGACCAAAGACTGCATCGTATCAATGCCCGGCAGCCACATCGTTCAGGCTGTCGACTTCGTGGACTCCGAGAAATCGCGCGGCACGCGCGTCGCGGCAGCGGGTCGCATGGGCTCCGAGGTCAACGACGGACTACCAAGGCCCATGTAAGCCGAGGACCCTTACGCAATCATATTTCCACAAGGAAGACCGTCACGACCGACGGCGAGGATCTATACAGCCTTGTCTTGGCACTCTGGACCATGACATGCAACGGCCGTGCGTGGAGCAATCGAACCGACGCCGGTCGCGCGACGCTCGCGGTGCAGTATTATTTACTTGGCCATGGTCAAGCAGCAAGCCACCATGCCAAGGACCAAGTATCCGCGCTCGAGGTCCGAGCGGCTGCCGACCGCATGCGACGCGACGATGCGAGACGAACCGGGAGGCCGTGGTACCGACCGCGACTGCTAACCCACGGCCCGTCTTTATATCGCCACTCTCGGACCAGGAGATACGGCGAACAGCAGAGTGGTCAAACGTGGCAAAGGACGATTTTTCGCGGGTGTACGACTACCTAGACTCCACAAGCAAGCCGACCGAGCCCCGTCAAAAAGCAGCAGCGACAGGATACCTACGACGGCACGAAGACCAAGTCCACCAAGAGCCACGGCACAGAGCCCTCGAACCATGCCAAAACAAAGACGACATGTCACCAATACCAACCCTCACCCGGAGGAACGCCTAGCACGCGCACTTCGGGAAACATGACAAGAAGCTCACCCGCTCCACAAGATGGGCGCGGGGCTCCATTTGCTTGACATGCAGCCGCCAGTGCTTAACGTGCGCGAGGGTCGTCGAGCACCTCCAGGCGACGTGATGCATGCTCGGGGGTGCGGGGCTCGGGACAAGCCTGGGCATGCCGTCATGCCGTCTATTGCACGACCTGGCAAGCTCCAGGATGAAGTCGAATGCGACTTGATGTTCTATAAACAGGAGCAGCAGGTATTTCGTATAATCGATCGTTGCCTTCGGTGTGGCTCTGGAATCGAGATGCCATATAAAACCGTGACCAACATCTGAGATGCGCATCATCAGTGCTGGGTGCAATTCGGGCCCGCCAGAGCGCTCTACTCCGACGGGGGAGGCGCGCTCAACAACGACGCCGCAAAGGCAGTCCTTCTGGCAGAAGGCGCTGGGCCGAGGATGCGCGCGCGCGGGCAGCGCGCTTTGACCATTGAAGCCAGAAGTGGTATACTACAACGCTTCCTTTGGAGGCTGAACTCACAAGTTAGACATGCCTCTTGCGTTCGCGCGTCTACTGCATGAAGCCTGATTTGCCGCCAGCGCGTCTACCATGTACAATGAGATGTCTCCATGCAACGCACTGTTCGGACGGAAGTTGGCGATGCTGCCCGATTTGCTTGTTCTGGGCCCCGAACAGCAGACAGAAACGTCCGACCGTTCTCGAGAACAGACAATCCGCCGGGTAAGCATTGAGGCTCTTACAGAAGCCACTGCGGTAGCGACAACAAATCGTGCACTACGGACCAAGATTGCTAACATTGGTCAGCCGTACTATGACGAAGGAGATCTGATTGATTATCATCGTCCCAGCGCTACAAAAGACGGCCGGGGCGGCTGGAGTGGATCTTTCCCGGTCGTTTTGACAGGATGCCGACAGGGGCCGAGTCATCATGGGCGTGGGGAACCGCGATGTGCAAGTCCAATGCGGCGACGCGCGACATTCGCTATATATATATATATATATATCGACGATGTGATCGCTCGAGAAATTTGCTCGCACAGCGCAGCACTGCGGACTGCGTCGACATTTCGTAGCCGCTCTACCTGAGGGGCGACCTGCTATGACATTTAGTTACCCCCTGGAATTGCCCCAGGTGACAAGTGCGAACCGACTATCTCCTAAGGCACACTTAGCTTTTCAATGCCGCATCAGGAACTTCTTTCGCATCGAGAATGTAGTGTCTTTCAGGTTAGCCTAGAGTGTTCACGTCTACCTCCGGTGGCTTGTGCTGACAGGTGTACATATGGTGCACTATGACAACGACGTGGGCCCAGGCTTCCACTATTACGAAGCCGAAGGCACTGCCCTAGACATCCACGGTTTAAATGGACCTGCAGAATCTAGGATCACCCAGTGCCTGAAGTCCACCATGCCTCAAGCGGGCTTCGACCAAGACATGGCTAAGTTTGAAGTGCTGACAGACGCGCCAACACGAGACAAGGGCGCCAGAGAAGCCCCAGAAGCCGATCCACCACAGGAATACGGGCGGCCCCCCGCCAATTCCGAGAAATCAGAAGCGGAACTCGAGGCATATATCATGGATGTGTGGTGCACAGAACTGCAATATGAAATCGAACTACTGGAGGCAACTCCAATAGACGACCTCGACACTGTACCCGCACATATGATTACCGACGACCGTGTGCTGGTCACAGTAGCGGAAGAACAGCCGGGGCACCTGCCCACGCGAGGTAGCCCACATGATATTGAGACGGGGACATATCATGTCCCATTGTGTTCCATGGACGAAGACGACAGTTATGTATTGGATTCTGACGGGCACGGACAATCTGTAGAATTTTGCTTCATTGCAGACATGTCAAAAGTGGTCCTATCCGAATAGCAAGACATAGTACTGGACTTTGACCGCGTGACCACTATGCGAGTAAACGCGGCCGCAGCAGCTGCACGGGATGCAGTCGTCAAGGAGGGCGACCTCCTCGCGAAGGCCGACATCCAGGCGAATCCAGTCAAGGTATCTGAAGCCATGTATACCGAATTCCAGACATGGTTTGACAACGCACACGCATGGTAATTTGTCAAGAACGACAAGGGCGAGATTGAACGTGCAAGCAGACTACGCTTGGTACTCCTGGGGTTATGGAACTCGAAGCGTCCGACGTGGAAGTTTTCTCCGGAAAGGCGCGGCGGTCGAGTCGGAGATTGCTCGCTGGCGCGGCAGCGTGCAAGCAGCAGTAGATCATTGCTTCCCCTAACATCAACATGGCTGACCTGAAAAGACTAACCTATCAGGGACTTGCTGAAGCAGCCGGGGAGACGGAACGTGTGGTGTTCTTTACATTGCCGCCTGGGTCAGCATCTGCGCTCGTGCCCCTTCCAGGATTTGAGCGCGACGACGAGTCGAAGCATTGCCTGCGGTGCCTCCAACCATGCGCCGGCACCAAGGACGCACCGAGAGTTTCTCACTGAAGCTCAGAAAGACCACGAGAGGCTTTGTTCTAAAACCCACGTCTTACGACCCAGGAGTTTGAGAAGCTCTAACCCCCTTGCCGCCAAGCTTGTTGATGGCATGAACATGGCCGGTACTGAGGACACTATCGACAAATACGTCACGTGTGTCGAGGATACTTGTGGCACGTGCAAGCCCAACACTTGGTCAATACGAAAATATAATACAGCTCCGTCCTATTCAACATCGTGAACTTACTGGAGCAGACGCTGGCGCCGGAGCATCCCAGATGGTCTTGACATGTTTGTCAGCCTCAGAGGTGCCCTGGCTCACGCCCTGATCACACAGGTGTGGTTGATGTTATATGTTGTATCTCTACAGCGCGCCCGTGAACCGACCAACATGCACGTGCGACGACCGAGCGCGATTGCCAGAAAGTTGAAGGCCTGCCCCAAGAAGATCGTTCATCAAGCGATGACTCCAAAAGGCGAGGTCGACTTGCGCAGCGACTCCGGTTACCGGCGTCTAAGCGGAGATGCCGAGGGCGAGGTTGAAGGCGATGGCACTCGCGGGGCAAACCTACTCCGGGGTGGACTTACGGCATGCTGGCAAGCCCGTCGCCCATCTTTTTGTCGCACACTGCAAGTCTCACCGCTTGTGGGACCGTTCGAGCTTTCCAGAGGATGCACTTGCGGCGGCCCATCCTTTGGAGGACTGCTATCCCACGATTGTCACTCTGCGCGAACTCCGCGCAGGGCCGCTGGCTCCCACTCAATTGAAGGATCTACTCGAGATGGGCGGCCTGGGCATCAGTGTCACTTTGACCATCGATGCATAATGTGTCTCCAAGTCCTTGTCAAGCAAAGCCCTGAAGAACCCGACTGAGCTTACACTTTTGGGACATCAGTCGGGCGCGACAGATGATGGAGCGAGGTATCGTGCATGGTGCGAAGTGGCGTGGCACTCGCGACATGACCGCGGACGGCCACACCACAGGGAGCATCTACAGAGACATGCGCCTACTGGTCATGGGAGGAACGCAATCCTTCAAGCATGATTTAATGCGACAGACTTCATACAGGGCTGGCCAGGCAAGATCATCTTAGCCGCCTGAGGAGCAGTCATCTGCAAGGTAACATGCTTGCAAGGGAGCTTGCGCGCGGGCCAACCTTCCATGTTGAACCCGTCTGCTGCTGCCTACTTTGTGTAGGTTAGTGTTTAGCTGTGTGGCTGGCGGCGGGCTCGCGCTTCGTCTCCCCCCCCCCCGCGACTCTACAGGGGATTGGGGCAAAGGCGAGAGATAGCGAGCGTTTGTCCGCGGCCGTTTGTGCTCAAGCGGCCATCCGCCAACATGCGACTGCGCCTTATCGCGACGCGCACTACTTGCAATTGGGACCGAAACGATCTTCGCCTGACATGGCCCGTCGCTCCCGCGACGATTTCCTATTTCTGGGGCTAGCACTGCTGCGGTACAGCAGATTTGGATATGGGCTTCGGCTTCTGCGAAAAATATGGTATGGTCTCCCAACCCCCTTCAAATTAACCCCCCCGAAAGGGGAAACGACGGGGTTGGAAGACGGGCCGCACCAACCACCTACGCCCAGAGGGCTGGTGGGATTTGAGTCCCCCCCATGAGGCCAGCATGTGGCCAACATCTCCCCAACATGTATGATGTTTGCCTTTTCACCGAAACTGTTTTGGATGTTCTAGCCCTTCGCCGCCCCCTTTCCATTCAGAACCAGGGGGTTGATGGGGGGAGGGGTACGCCCTTTTCCGAAGGGAAATAATGGGGTGTGGGATCCCTAGACCACTCACGCACAGGGCCGTCGAGAGCACCGCCAACCAAGGGGCCAACATGCGGTTCACATGTTTTCGTCAACTGAATGATTTGTGTTCTCTCGACGGGGCGTTTTGGGGCGTCTTGTGTGTTCCCAGGGACGCATCTTTGGGCCTCTTGGGATAACATTGTGGCCTCCTGGGCACCTCTTGGTGCCGTCTTGGGGCACCTTTGGGAGCTTCGGGTGCCATCTTGGGGTGATGTTCGAGGGGATCGATCAAAACAAGGGGACGTCCCAAAAAAGGGTTTTCCCAATCAAGAGGGGGGGGGAGGAGGAAAACAGGGGGGGTCGGAAGGAGGGGGTTTGGAAGAGGACACGCTCTAAACCGCTCGCGCCCACAGGGCTGGTGGGATTGGTGATGGCGGGTTGGACATTTGGAGAATGGAATATCCAAACAAATTGGATCGCGCCCATAGTGTTTGAGGATTTGCCACTTAGCAGGTCTCGCCACTCGCGTCGTCGTCCTCTGCATCGCACCGGGGTCACAGCCTTCACGGACCGAGGAGCCGCGCAGATTCTAGCAAGGACGCGCGCACTTCATTGTTGACACACGCACACTTCATACACAAGCAATTCGCAATTCCCTTCAACCAGATGATGCGCGCGCCGGTCCTCTTGCTAGGCTTGATCGGGCGGCCCCTGCGGCCGTGCGAGGGCATGTTCTTGCGCGCGGGGCCTTCCAGCGACTGCCTGGACGCCGTGCCTGGGGACACCTGCCACAAGTTTGTGATGTGGGCCCTCGACGAGGGCATCGCGAAACACCCGGATTGGTTCCCGTCGTTCAAGCTCTCGGATTCGGACGCGCAGAACATTAAGCAGGTCCAGGAGATTCTGCACAGTCACGGCAAGGGCAGTTGTGGCAGGCCGTGCTCCACCGCGACGTCGCCTCCCCGCGCAGGCTTTCTGCAGCCTGCCGCCGACGAGATCCGGGAGGCGGCCGACGCCGAGGCACAGGGGGCTCCGCCTGAGTCCCCCGCTGCCGCTGTTGAGGAGACGAAGCCACAGGTGGCACCAGCCACGCGCACCGCAGAGGCGGAGCCCGCTGAGGCCGCTGACGCCCCAGCCCCAGCGGTCCAGGAGGCCGCGCCAGCCGCGCTCGCAACTGAGGAGGCAGAACTGGAGGCTGCCCTGGCACCGTTCTCTGAAGATGCAATGCCGGCTGACGCTGCTGCGTCAGCAGCCCCGGAGAATCTTGCCCGATCCACTCTGATCGGCGATCTGCAGGCAGAGGTCAAGGCACTGCAGGCCATGCAGGTCACTGGTCACCAAACCAACCCAACCCAACCCGAAGTTCACAGACACCACCAAATTTTGGTTTTGGTGGTGTACGGGTTCCGCAGTGCGTTCTCGATCTTCCAGAACGTCCCCCCAGTGCACATTGGCAGGTCAAACGGCGACTTCGGGTTGGGTTTGGGTGGCTTGGTGGGTAGTCTGAAGGATTCCCCGTCGTTGCAGATGGTGCGAGCGGAAAAGCGCCAGCTGATCCATAACCTGTATACAGCTGACAAGTTGGAGGCAGAGCTCAAGGCGCGGCACCGCCAGAACCAGCAGACGCTCAACAAATTGGAGGCTGAACTCAAGATTCTGGATGCCATGGACACCACCCCAGCCGCGGAGATCCTGCGCGCAGAAAAGCGCAAGCAGATCGAGAAACAGCAGACAGCCGACCAGTCGGATTCGGAGCAGACGGCGCGGGAGCTCCAGCGCCTGCAGGATCCCGCGGCAGCCCGCGAGGAGGCGGCACCGGCCGCGCCCGCAGAGGAGGCGAGGCCCGCTCTCGCTCGGGAGCGCCAGCGGGAGGCCGATGAGCGGCCGCCCCGGTCCGATGAGATCGAAAAGTTGGAGTCGGAGCTCAAGGCGATGGACCATATTCACATTTCCCCAGCGTTGGAGGCGCTGCGCGAGGAAAAACACCAGCTTATCGAAAACTTGCAGGCAGCTGATAAGATGGAGGCCGAGCTCAAGGCGCGGCAGCTCCAGGCCTTGCAGAAAGCCAGCAAGCTGGAGGCAGATCTCAAGGCGCTTGAGGCCATGGACGACACCCCAGCCCTTGAGACTCTGATCGCGGAAAAGCGCACGCTGCTGAACGATATTCAGGCAGCTGGCAAGTTGGACGCGGAGCACACGACGCAGGAGCTCCAGCGCCTTCAGGATCCAGCGACGGCCGCGAAGGGCTCCGCAGCCGCCGCGCCTGCGGCCACCTCCGAAGCTGCGCCCGCGGCGGCAGGCACCAGGCCGTGGTGGCGAGAGGTGAAGGCGGTGGCGCAGAGGCGCTGGCGCGAGGTGAAGGCCGGGGCCAAGGCGGATGCCGGGGCTCTGGGAGCCGCAGGGGCGGCCGCGCCAGCGCCCGCACCAGAGGCCCACCGCTCGGCCGCTGCCGAGGCCCGGGCAGCGCCACCCGAGGCTCCGGCGGCCGCCGCGGAGGCAGTGGGGCCAGAGGCCGCAGCGGCAGCGCCCGCCGGAGCGGCGGCGCCCGGCAGGGGCGGCTGCTCGGAGCCCATGCCCGGAGGCCGCTGCCACGAGTTCGTGACGTGGGCCCTCGGCAGCGGCCTCCGGCAGCACCCGGACTGGTTCCCGTCGTTCCGGCGCGGGGCCTCGGAGGAGCAGAGCTTCAAGCAGATGCAGGAGTTCTTGTACAGCAGGGGCAAGGCCGGGTGCGGCAGGCCCTGCTGAAGCGACCGCGCCACGGCGGCGCCTCCCTCCCAGGGCCTGGGGCCGAGGAGCTTCTTCTGCCTGCGCCAGATAGATTTCGACCCCAGCTAATTATTCTAGAAGGTGGAGCCTTCACCCCCGCTGCACGGAAGGGCGATGCCGCCGTTTCAAGGTCTAGTTTTGCTCGATCCAGTCGCTTTTACGTTTCTGGGCAAAAAGGATCACCGATCATCGGAGAGGGAGAGCGAGAATTTGGGAGATTGATTTACAGTAGTCATCGGCTCTTGCAGTTCACTGGTGTTCTTCCCTGCTTTGCTAGCCTGCTCTTGCTGCATCCTCCTGGCTCTATCTGGGTTCATCTGGCCGAGTGTCCAGGACGGTCTGGCCGAGTAACTCCTCACTGCGCCCTGCCAGCTGCTAATCGTGACCGCAACCTCACAGAAAGTTGCACCCTCCTCCGTCTCAAGAGGCCTCGGGGCTTCTTTGGATGTCCCTTGAGGCCCTTGAGTGAGGCCCCAAGGAGGATCATAGGAATGTCCAGAAGCTTCACAGTGCTTCAGTAGCGAATCATGCGAGCTTCGTATGTCCTTGCAGTTCCGCCGTGAAAGTGCATTCGCGTGCATTAGCGGGTGATACATGATGAAACAGCGCCGATTTGGCTTGATGTGCGTCGATTCAGCGTCGGCCAGTTTCGAATGGCGTTGTTTGGCGTCGATTGAAGTCGGTCAGCTTCGATCCGCAAGAGCCAGCCAGCATGACGGCATGGGAGACGTGGCGTTCGTGGGCGGCAGGGGGAAGCCCTCCAGGTACGGTAGGTTTAAGTCGGGCATGTCGCTCTACAGGTGGAATTATCAAAAGTAGTAAAACGATAAACTGGGGACGATTATTTGACCATCTTTGATCATGTTTGAGTTGTTTTGGATTATTTTTCATTTATCGTCCAAAATCTGCCTGTAGGGGGACATACCCGACCTAAAGGTAGGTTCGTGTCGTGTCGACCGGCGGCGACCCCGCCGCTGGCGTTCAACGTTAAACGCCGTTGGCGTCCCAGAGTTAGGAGGGGAAAAAACACACAGACACAATGAATCGTCGATTCCAAAGAAAATATTGGAAAGTATGGACAATGGGGGGGGGGCAGACGAAAACCCAGAAAATATGAGAAAATGTGGGGAATCCTGGGATTTGTGTGTATTCATTTGTGTGTCCCAGGGCCCCGTGACAGAGACGGACGACCCCCGCGAGGTCGGGGACCAACGCCGGGGTCGGCCCGGCACGAGCCTGCCGCGTGCGTCTTTCCTGAGCGCGAGCAGGACTGGGCTGCGTGCTGCCTGGGGGAATCGCGCCAGAATTCTCTCTGCGATCGAAGAAGATCGGGCCGGACGGAAGGGGGGGGATAAGGAAAGGGGGGGTTACGAAATCTGCTGCATTCAGCTGGTTTCGGCCCCGCCGCCGTGCCCACTCCACGATACATGGCCGCCTCCGGCGCCTGGAGCCGCCGGGAAAATCAGCCACGTGAGCTGATTCTCAAAACCCCCCTTTGCTATCCCCCCCCTTTCGCCCAGCCCAAGAAGATCGGGAGCCTTGAGACGGGGGTCAATGCAAACGGTGGTCAGCCAGAGCGCCCGATCTTGCAGGATCCTGCAGGGCCAGGGTCGCGCTGGCCCGGGTTTGGATGCAGGATCTTGCAGGATCTTGCAGGATTCTGCAAGGCCTGACTAGCCTGGGTCTGGATTTACCCGGGTCAGAAGATCGCCGAGCCTGCCGTATACGTTTTTCTGAGTGCAAGCAGAATTACGCTGCGTGCTACCTGGGGGATTGCGCCAGAATTCTCTCTGTGATCGAAGCAGAAAAAAACGCCATGAGCCTAAATGTTTGGCGCTCCGCGCGGATTTCTCGGATCCGCGCTGGAGGCCCCCTCTCGGCGCCTCCGCGCCTCCGGCGCCGCCCCTGGCGCCGCCCCTGGCGCGCCAGGGAGGGGGGTTAACAGCGCAGATCCAAGGAAGATCCGCGCGGAGCGCCAGCAGTTTATGTTTATGTCGTTTTCTGTTCTTCTGCTCAGGGCGAGGGGCGACGAGCCAGGTGGAGGATCAGAGCCCCGAGTCATCAGGGGTAACTCGGGTCAGGGCTAACTCGGGTTTGTTTTTCGGGAATCCGAACCCGAGTTGCCCCGGGCCCGAGTTACCCCGGATAACTCGGGCGTCCAGAGCCCCAAATCATCAGGGATGATTCGGGTTAGTTTTTCGGGAATCCAAGCCCGAGTTGCCCCGGGCCCGAGTTGCCCCGGAGAACTCGGGCGCCCAAGAGGAGTCGGGTGGAGGATCCCCCTTTGATGCCCATGGCGTCTTCCTCTTCTGCCGCTGCTTGGCCTCGGCCACCGAGGCCCGCCTCGGGCCCCGGGGCCCCGGGGGGCCCTCGACGGTCGAGGCCCTGCGGGCCCAGGTGGCTGCAGGGCCGACCGGAAGGGAGGGGTCGGTCGGGGCCGACGGCAGGCCCAGACCTCCTCGAGCCATGAAAAAATCACGACGGGAGGTTTTTCGCGATTTTCGGCCTCTGGAGGCCCTTACCGGGCCTCGGGACCGTCAAAAAACGAATCGGGATGAAAAACCGGTCCCGGGGAACGGGTCGAGACCTCTGGGGGTCGACGTCATGAAAAAGTCATGACGTCAAGGGTCTGGGGGGGGGGGACAGGGAAAGGGGGTTGATAGACCTCCTACCCTGACACGTCGAGTTAGTGAATTGGCCGTTTGCGGTTCGCGAGAGGGCGTCGCGGCCGTTCTTTTGGCGGGTCCAGGTCCGTCGGTTTCGGTCCCAGGCCGTTTTCACTAAGGGGAGGTTTACTAAAGGGAGGTTTGTCCACCGCCGAAGGGTAAGGGGGGGGGTACGAAATCTGCTGCGTGCAGCTGGTTTTCGGCCCCGCCGAAGGGCCCCTTCCTCGATACATGGCCGCCTCCGGCGCCGGGAGGCGCCGGGAAAATCGGCTATGTGAGCTGATTCTCCCCCCCCCCATCTGCTATCCCCCCCTTTCGCCCGGCCCGAGTCCGGGGCCCCGGAAACGGCAGGGCCGTTTTTTCACACCGTTTTTTCCGAAGAAGGGTCCCTTGGAAATGGAAGCGGCAAAAGAAAGACGGCGACAGGAAACGGCAGCAAGAAAGAGGCTCCAGGAGGGGAGCCGGAGCCGGATTCGGACAAAGCACGGCGACGGAACCGGTAAAAAAGACGGCGTCGGAGCCAGCGAAAAAAAACGGCACACCGGAACCGGTAAAAAAAAGGCCCTGTCGATTCCAGGGCCCAGGGCAGTTTTCGAGGGAGTGGCCGCGGCCGTCGTCGCGCAGAGGCGGAATCGCGAAACCGAGGATCAGTGCCGTCCGCCCCTCGTCGCCGTGTCTGTACTCCTCGGAGTCCTTGTCCCGGGGCGTGCACTCCGAGAGAGGTTCGGGGCTCAAGAGACGGGGGTCAATGCCTGGCTGACCGGGGTTAGCGAGCCGCTCGTGGCCGCGAGGCGGCCGCGCATATTGGCTGCCCCGGGTTTGCGAAGACCTGCGTTGCAGTTTTTGTTGTTCCTGCATTGCAGTTTTTGGTTCCCTGCTGACCGGGGTCTGGATTGCCCCGGGTCAGAAGATCCCCGAGAGGTCTGGGGAGAAGCAGCATCGGTGCTTCGTATTCCCCCAGTCGTGGTCGGCGGCGGCGGCGGCGTCGGCGGTCGGCGCTGTTTCCGGCGTCGGCTTTGCTTTACGCAGCGTCGGCGGTGTCTTCGTCGCCGACTTCGGCGTCGGCCCTGGTCTCGTCGTCGTTTGTCGTCGGCGTCGGCGTCGGAGTTGGCGTCGCCGTGTTCGTCGCCTCCCCTGTCGAGGACGGGTGGAAAGGGAGAGTGGTGGACCACCGCCACTGGAACTGGGACCGCTCGAAGCCCAAAAGGCCAATGATGAACCCCTCCGAGTTCATCAGTCCCCTCCTGACGCTATGACTCCAGTCCCTGCAAGCAGAGGGAAGCAGATAGGAGAGAGGGAAAAAGAGGAAGTGAATGGAAAGTAAAGAAATCAAGGCAAGTGAGTTGCACCTTGCCCTCCATCTTTCGCTTTAAACCTTTGCGCTTTCATCCCCATCTATGATGATGATGATGCTGCTGCTGAGGATGAGGAGGATGAGGAGGACGAGGGGGAGGAGCATTCAGGCCAGACAGGAGAAACACGACTAAGCCGTCGATAACGACTACATCGACGGCGATGGCGACGACGGCGACGATGGCTACGAAGATAGCACAAAGGAGACTGCTGCTGCTACGACGACGAAAACAGCAATCACGACGACGACGCCGCTGGCGAATGTGACGGCGACGACGACCGCAAGGCTCCGCCCACAACGGCCCCTCGGCCTTCCCCCCCGAGGTCCGTCCTAGCCAGTTCCTCCTCCCGGGCCTGCTCCCGACGGCCCCCCCATTACCAGCCTGGAACGTAGGAACGTATCCCTATGCTGGGCATCGCCCCATCACGATTCAGCGAGCAAAAAAGTTTCAAAATAAACTTTTTCGCTGTCGGGGGCGGCTGGAAAGTTTATACCCCTACGGTGCCACCGTAAGGGTATAAAACTTTCCAGCCGCACTGGGACAGGCGCCCCCGACGGCGAAAAAGTTTATTTTATACCGTTCTTCGCCCATTAAACGATGCCAATCTTAGGGGCTCCCTCAGTTTTCGAGGGCGCATCCCTAAGATTGTCATCGCCTTTCGGCGTGCCAATCTTAGGCATAGGGATACGTTCGAGGCGGGTGACCCCCCCGGGGCCCGCAGCGCGGGCCTCCCTCGGCGGTATCCGCCTCCGCTGGGGGGCCACGGCACGGAGACTGCTGGGAGCCGGCGGCGCCGGACAAAGGGCGCCTCCGACAGTCATGTGCGGAGTGCAGTGCAACAACTCGGGGGCGGCAAAGAGGGAGGTGATGACTAGGGGGGGGGGGATATCATGGCGGGGGCCATGATTTTTCGCCAGATCTCATGGCGCCTCTTCTTATTTCATTACGTCCCTGGCCCCCCCGCTGGGCCGCGCACATGCCGCCGGTCATGATTTGCACCCCCCCCTCTTGGACACCCCCCTCTTGGCCGCTCCCGAACAACATCGGAAACCCTTTTTGGACACCTCCGAGCCACTCCTAGACCCGCTGCAGGCCAGCCGCAGCTGGGGGAGCTGTGGTCCTTCCCCCCCTGGGGGACCCGTCGATTTCGGCACCCCTCTCGAGAGAGCGTCGATGCGATGGGTTCCCCCAGGGGGGTAAGGACCCCAGCTCCCCCAGTTGTGGCTGGTCGGCACTGCGGCAGTGGAGGGATGCTCCTCAGTACGCCTACGACGAGGTAGACCATCGGGTGACATCCAGAATCGGGGAAGCGCAAGGCTCGAGTTGGAGCTGGAGCTCGCGTTTGCCGACGCTTGTTGACGAGCGAGACTGGGTTCTAACGGTCGAGTTCTCGTGGGATGCAGCGGGAGCTCGCGCCGAATCTCAGGTCGGGTCTCGTCATTTTTTACCATGGCCCCGTCAGGCCAAACTGAGTGCCCCGTCCCCGAGTCTTAGGGCTCCCCAACAGAAGGACACCTCCGGCGTGAGTCCGTCGAAGACGACGAGCCGCCGCCGCCGCGTGCCCGCGCGTCAGCGGCGCGGGGGGGGGCAGGCAGCTGGTCTGGCGCCGTGCGCGGGCACTGGTCGCCGCGGACGGCGGGGGGCTGCACCAACAAGCTGTGGTCCCGCCCGGGGGCTCAGGGGCAACGATAGGGTCCATGAGGAGGAGGAGGAGGAGGAGGAGGAGGAGGAGGAGGAGGAGGAGGAGGAGGAGGAGGAGGAGGAGGGGGAGGAGGGGGAGGAGGAAGGTGAGGGATGAGTGGAAGGCGTGAGTGGTAGATGGAAGCTGCATGGAGACGTAAGGGGGGGCCCATACTTTCTTTCTGCGGTTTGTTGGTTGTTTTCCTCGTTCTCGGCAGGTCTGCTCCGGGGGGCGGTTTCTCAGCCTCGGGATGCTCTCTGGCCGCTGCGCCTCGTCGAGGGCATTTCCAGGGTGCCGGAGTCGTTCCAAACAGCCGCTGGAGAGCTGAGCTTTGTCCCGAAAACTCAGCAGAGGGCAACGATGGGGGGGTAGTCTCGGAGGGCCTCAACTGGCCCATAGATCGTGGAGAGGGGTCCGATAGCCCCACTCCGCCCAGGAGCGTGCGAGTGCGCTAGCGGGGGCCTGCCGCCGATCTGTCGGCGACCCATCGCCGATTCCTGGTCGCCGTTCCCGCCCTGAGCCAGTTCTCCCCCCTATCTCACCACCCACCAAACCAACCCAACCCAACCCGAAGGCCCCAATTTGCCCTCCATTTCCAGTGGGGGAGGAGGAGTCGGCTTGCAGGGGGGGCCGGGCGCGGGGGGGGCGCCAACGACCGCGCCGATTCCATCGCGGCCCGCTGCCCCTTCCCGGGACTCTCAGGAATCTTCCGGGCCCAGTCGGCCTCGCAGTCGGCGCCGGCGTCGCGTCGCCCGCGAGCGCCAGCTGGCGGGCGGGCCGACCTTGTTGCGCATGTTCGGCGCGAGAGACCCGCGCGGGCCTCGCGCTGTGCACGAGCCACAGGGCGGAGGCCCAGGCCCTTGTAGCCCCCCGCGCTGACGCGATGGCCTCGCGCGCGGCGCAGGAGCGGGCGCCGCCGACCGTTCGGTTCGGTTCCGCGCACTTCTCATATGCGACAACGCAAAGCCCCCCATGCTGCTCGCGCGCTTTGCGCGCTGAGTAGCATGGGGGCGACGGCCGCGCGTTCAATGGGAAGCCGCAGACCAAGTTTCCATTCCCGCGCGCGAGGCGGGGCATGAACTTACAGATGCGCCGACGGTCGAGAACTCGCTCGCGCGCCCGCGCCTGCGATGTTGGGCGTGCGCACTGGGCCCGGAAATCTGCGGTTCGGCCGCCCATGCGCCCCAAAAATCGCCCCGCCCCCCCCCCGCCCCCCTCCCTTTCAAAACTCTTCCGCGCTCCTGGAAAAACCATGCCGCCGAGGCGGGAGCTCGGGCCGCGGCCCGACGGCCCCCGGGGCACAGGGGAATCAACGGAATCAGTACGGAATCAGTACAGAATCAAAACAGAATCGGCACAACTGCGACCCCTGATTCTAGCGGAATCAAAAGAATCAGTACGGAATCAATACGGAATCAAAGGAGGAATCGGCGATGGAACCAGAATCGGCCAGAACGGGGAAGTAGGCCAGAATCGGTGCCAGAACCCATGGAGAGAGGCTTTTTTCCCGCGAGTTCATTGCGGCGGGTCCGCGGCGCGGGCGCGCCGCGCGACTTCGCTGGTTCAGCGAGGCGCGCAGTC
>CAUYUJ010002973.1:0-2500 GCA_963575745.1 Prorocentrum cordatum
GGCTGCGGAGTGCGCAACTGTCGCCACGTTCGTGGGTTCCTGGGAGGTCCCGCGGAGCGGAGGGCCACGCAGACACTGCAGAGACCTCGCGGTTCCCTGGGGGGCTGCGGAGTGCGCAACTGTCGCCACGTTCGTGGGCTCCTGGGAGGTCCCGCGGAGCGGAGGGCCACGCAGACACTGCAGAGACCTCGCGGCTCCTTGGGGGGCTGCGGGGTGCGCAACTGCAGAGACCTCGCGGCTCCTTGGGGGGCTGCGGGGTGCGCAACTGTCGCCACGTTCGTGGGCTCCTGGGAGGTCCCGCGGAGCGGAGGGCCACGCAGACACAGCAGAGACCTCGCGGCTCCCTGGGGGGCTGCGGAGTGCGCAACTGTCGCCACTTTCGTGGGCTCCTGGGAGGTCCCGCGGAGCGGAGGGCCACGCAGACACTGCAGAGACCTCGCGGCTCCTTGGGGGGCTGCGGAGTGCGCAACTGTCGCCACGTTCGTGGGTTCCTGGGAGGTCCCGCGGAGCGGAGGGCCACGCAGACACTGCAGAGACCTCGCGGTTCCCTGGGGGGCTGCGGAGTGCGCAACTGTCGCCACGTTCGTGGGCTCCTGGGAGGTCCCGCGGAGCGGAGGGCCACGCAGACACTGCAGAGACCTCGCGGCTCCCTGGGGGGCTGCGGAGTGCGCAACTGTCGCCGCGTTCGTGGGCTCCTGGGAGGTCCCGCGGAGCGGAGGGCCACGCAGACACAGCAGAGACCTCGCGGCTCCTTTATTGATGAGAAAACCCTGGTGTTTTGAGGTTCACCTAATGAGCTCGGGGGAAGAGGCCGTTGAAGGATTCCGTCGCGGAATCCTTCAACGCAAACGCTTTGGCTCGAAGGCCAGATCGACGCGGAGCGACGAAGCAAGACGAAAACCAAAGATGAAAAGCATGGCGATGCCAAGAATGGTAGCGCACACCAAGCGAAAAGACGAAGGAGGAACGAGCAGAAAAGGGCAGGGAGTACGAGAAGTGAGGCGAGATAGCCGAGGAAGAGTGGAAGAGAGGAGGGTAGGAGGAACCGACTGACAAGGGAGGGATGGTGGAAATGAGGAGGAGAGCGCGATAGGATGAGAATGGCGAGGACGACGATCAGGCAAGAAGCGACCCCAGCATGCCGCCGTCGTCACCGTCGTCCCGTCGCCGCTCCGACTCCGACGGGCGTTCGGCGGGCCTGACCCCGCCTTGGAGGGGGATCCTCCTCCTTCTTCTCCTGCTCCTCCTCGTAATTCTGCTACTGCTGCTGCTGCTGCTACTACTACGACTGCTACTACTACTACTACTACTACTACTACTACTACTACTACTACTACTACTACTACTACTACTACTACTACTACTACTACTACTACTACTACTACTACTACTACTACTACTACTACTACTACTACTACTACTACTACTACTACTACTACTACTACTACTACTACTACTACTACTACTACTACTACTACTACTGCTACACTATGCGACATCGGACCCTGCGAACAAAAAGGCGGTCATGGTAAAGGATGGGAGGGACGAGTAGAACGTCAGCTAAGACCGCGCCAACGAAGCATCGTGCCCCACAGGGATGGCATTCTCTGAGCAACGCCTGAGGGATCGTTCTCACTCACTCCATGTGGGCGGGAGGAAGCTCGCCCGCTCGGCGGCACCGTGGCACGACGGCCCGCCGTTGCGACCCTCCTCCCCTCTTCCTTCTTCTCGGAGCAGGAGGAGGAGGAGGGGAGGGGGGGGGAGGAGGGAGAGGAGGAGGAGGAGGAGGTGGTGGAGAAGGAGGAAGGAGGAGACATGAAGAGGAGTAGGACAAGGACCTTCTCCTGCCCCTCCTCCTCCTTCCTCCTCTTTCCTTCCCCTCCTCATCTCTCCTCCTTCTCCTCCTCCTCCTCCTCCTCCTGACTCCTCCTCCTCCTCCTCCTCCTCCTCACTCTCCTCCTCCTCCTCCTCCACCTCCTCCTCCTCCTCCTCCTGCTTTTCCTTCTCTCATCCTGGCTAAGATTTTCTGGTCTCGCTCTCGACCGCGCCTGTCTCGCGGCCCTCGGCTCGGGCTGGCGCGGGCCCCGGTGGGCCGCGCGCGCGCGCCAGACAGCGCGGCGCCGAGGCGGGGCGGGGGGTCGGCAGGGGCGGGAAGTTCCTAGCAGAAGAAGTGGGAGTCTAAGCAGGAAGGAGGAAAGGAGGATGGCAACACACGTAGGAGAGATGCGCAGGGCGACCACCGAGCGCACTGTTTTGTACAGTGACGCTCCATCCAGCGCGAGAGGGAGAGGGGCCCTCTCGGAGAGGGGCCCTAGAGGGGCGAGGGAGGGAGAGTGAGAGGAGTTAAACCACACGTTGATGCTAAATGTGATGCGAATGGGCTTCCTGGAAAGGAGGAGGTGGGCCACCTGCCAGTGCGCAGCGACGAGGAGGAGTGGAGGAGGAGTGGAGGAGGAGGAGGAGGAGGAGGAGGAGGAGGTGGAGGAGGAGTGGAGGGGGA
>CAUYUJ010002973.1:7500-25000 GCA_963575745.1 Prorocentrum cordatum
AGGAGGAGGAGGAGGAGGAGGAGGAGGAGGAGGAGGAGGAGGAGGAGGGGGGGGGAGAAGGAGGAAAAGGAGGAGGAGGAGGAGGGAGAGGAAACTGGGTGACCCCCCACGCTCGGCTTTCTGTAGAATCCAGCCCACCTGCTACAGCGGCAGTCCAGAGGGGCAGAGGAGGAGAAGGTGAGGAAGAGCAAGAGCAGGAAGAGGAGGAAGGAGGAGAGTTGAGATAAGCAGGCAGGGAAGCAGGAAGAGGGCACAGCATCGGGAGCTGGGAGGTAGTTTGTGAGCTCGGACCTGCACCAAGCGTTCCCGGTGAGCAGCGTAGTTACGGTTGTTGACAGGGTGTCGACGAAACAAGGGGGCGCCATTAGGAGACAACAGCGGGATGCGCCTGGCCTCCCTTGTTACGAGGTAGTCTGCGAACACCTGCGCCTGCAATTCACTTCCCGACAGGTCAGGGCACTGCTCCTGGACTGAAGCCCTGCCGGCGCGACGCGGGTCGTTGGGGCCCGACATTGCGGCGCCAAGTAGCGAAGCTGGGGGCTGCGGGCTGCAACAGCGGGCGGTTCGAAGGGTCTCGCTTGCTCACGCACTCCTGGAAAGGCTCGAAGAGCCCAAGCGGCTACGATGACAGGAGTCCTGGGGCCCTGGGCCTCACATGTGTTTGCATGTTTTGGAGCCTCTTGGTCGGCCAGCCCGCATTTAACGCCATGTAGTCCCAAACCCTCAGGGTTTCCGAACGTCCTTTGGAATTGAGATTTGTTTGCGAACCCAAATGCTGAAAACGCGTTTCCATTGATCCTGGTCCTTGGTAACCTTTGTGAGCCTTTATGAATTGGCACAATGGTATGTTATATGTCAGATGTTATGTCACGGTTGTTATGGAACGATATAATGAAAAGACTAACAGCGCATCGCTAGAGACATCCTTACAACCATCTCGTCCGAATGAGAGCTCGCCCAAGACCCCAGCCACCCCCTCCCCAACGCAAAACAAGATTTTAGAGACCCTAGAACTGGAGGCACCAGCGGGGCCAGCGGGGGCAGAATGTCATCGAATGCACCATTTTGTCAGGCAGCTGCTGCGAGAAACAATGCGATGTGAGAAGTGCACTGCAAGAAGAAACAGTGACAGCACAATAATTCCGATAGGAAGAAGGAGAGAAAGAGTTGGAGGATGGAGACTATGAGAGCGAGACAAAGAGAGGGAGAGAGAGAGCGAGAGAGAGAGAGAGAGAGAGAGAGAGAGAGAGAGAGAGAGAGAGAAAGAAAATTAGGGAGTGAGGCGCTGCAGCCGCTGCGGCGCTGCGCTCAACGACTACGGCGCACCCGAGGCGCGCCTGAAAAAGCTGCTGGCCGCGGAGGACTCCGCAGCTCCTTCCTTGTTGCTGCCGCGGCCGCCGCTGCTGTGCTCGGACTGCCGCCTTCCTGGGCTGCTGACAGTTGCTCGGAGAGATCGATTGCTACCCAGCCTTGCACGCGTGCCACTGCCAGCAGCAGCAGCAAAGAACGGCAAAGAGGAGGATGAGGAGCTGAAGGAGGGTTGATGCACAGGGCTCGGCTCTAAAGATCTGCTGCGCTTTCCAGTGCAAATATCATCAGGCTCTTTACGGGGCGAGGGAATTGCAAGCGACCACAGAAGCGAAAGGCCTGCCATGGGCACGGGCATTGCGTTGCCTGCCTGGTGGGCAACGCGCGCCCGTTCCCGCGGGAAAGTATCCCGGGGCTCGTCATAGCAAGAATGTTCGCCACGTTGTTTCGCAGCAGCAGTCACAGGGAACCCTTGAAGTAGCAGTAATTCTTTGGGAATTAGCCACCTTTTGATCTCAGGCGAATACAGCATGTGAACTTGTCTGCAAATGGTAGGCACATGGACACTGTCACCTGCAGCGTGACGCTTAACAGCACTTTGCCCCAGATCAAACACTCCCGCAGGATGCGCACCCATTCGCAAGTATTTCACCATATTCACTAATTCAAAAAGGCTCATAGAGTCAGTGAAATCTGATAACGTTTTCATATGCTTGGCCTCGTCAAGGATCTCGGGGTTCTCCAAGACATCTTGCACGAACACTTTAGATTTTGAGCAAGCAACATCGCATGCAACATCCACGCTTTGTTTGTACAAGGAACACTGCCGCGCCCTGGACCATTCGAGTTCCATGGCGAGTTCCTCTGCGGTCGCACATAGACAAAGGCGCCAGGTACCCTGCAGGTTGCGCCGAAAAGCGCCTCCGAACACGTCCCACCCCATACTAGGTACTATCAGCTTTTTGTGGACGCCAATCGCGATGCGCCTCTCACGGCGCTGTGGCCAGCCCATCTTTGACAGATCGCACACAACGCTGAATATCGCATATTTCTTACTGAGAGCACAAAAAATCTTGTCCGGGGGGAAGGCCTTCACATTTTCGTTGATAAATATCGGTTCTTCTAGTTCCCATCTCATTGCTACCCATGTCATCGTTGCTTGCATGTTTTCTCCGTCTTCCCCTTGCCGTGCACCCTGAACGCTCCAGTCTTGACAAGGGGACCCGCCAACATGGCAACTAGCGCGACCCAGGCGACACTACTCAGATTGATGAATAGTACACCAGGCACCGACAAGTGCTACGGCCCCCCCCCCCCCTTCATGATTGCTGATGTGCACTCAGACAGATCCCACCATGACCTCGTGTTAGCGGCCCAGAACGAGTTGATATCGTAGAATAAACACTTCGGTCGAGGCTTCATCTGGCAAAGTTCTCGTCTGCATTCCTGGTCATGTTCGATTGCATGTTCAGAAGGCACAGCAGGGCAACCCAAGTAAGACATGATGCATCTAATCGCGTGCTCAGGACCTCCAACGCCAGAGAATGCCGTGGACATCGCGTGCCCGGCCAAGCGACCAGTAAGAAGGCTCCGAATATGTTGTTCTGTCTTGCTCGTTGACCATGCAATCAATGAGATCGAATGTTCAACCCAATTGCACACGCTTGTGATGTCAGAAATCGTCGGCGACGGCGCGCGCGTGAAATCATTGACAATGACAGCAGTTGTTGGAGCAGCAGCGCAGAAACATAGGAAGAGCTTCACTAAGCAATGCAGGACGCATCAATTATGCACAGGCTAGATATGTTTGCACACGTGCTGAGCCAAAATGCTTTACAGTGTAATGGTAACGTCGACCTGTGGCAACGCCAGCCAGTGCGATGCCAGATCACACACACACACACACATTGCGCGAAACGCCATCGAGAGATCCCTTGAGCTTCCAGCGAAACGCCGAACACAACAGAAGCATCAAATCAGAACAATGCTGAATTCAAGTCAACTCAATGCGAGTACCTGGTCACGAACGCAGCGTTGCTGAGAAAGTTCAACCGTCTGAGTGCGTTGACATATCTTGGTTTCTGACAAGGCAGCCCGTGCTGGGCAGACGGAATCTTACATTGCTGATTTCAACTTATCAATGTATAAGTTTGAAGGTACTTAACGAAAGCCTAAGCAGACGCCGCCACTAAATGATTTCATTCAGCCTTATATTTGAACAACACCAGTTGGATGGATTCACAACCTTCAATGACCATCTGTCCGTTGAAGGATGTATTCAACGTCATCCTGCCGATCATCCCTGTTGAAGGATGTCCTTCAACGTCATCCTGCTCACCCTTCTCCGTTGAAGGATTTCCTTCAACAGGGAGGGTGGCAGAGGGTGCCGTTGAAGGATTTCCTTCAACGGGGGGTGGCCTTCAGGGAGTGCGTTGAAGGATTTCCTTCAACAGGGAGGGGTGCAGGGAGTGCGTTGAAGGATGTCCTTCAACAGGGAGGGTGGCAAGGCTGCCGTTGAAGGAAATCCTTCAACAGGGAGGGTGGTAGGGGGCGCGCTGAAGGATTTCCTTCAACGGGGAGGTTGGCATGCGAGGGCGTTGAAGGATTTCCTTAAACGGGGAGGGGGACAGCGAGGGTGTTGAAGGAAAATCCTTCAACGCCCCACCTGCCTCCCCCCGTTGAAGGATTTCCTTCAACGGCCATGCTGCCCCCCCTCCCCGCTGAAGGAAATCCTTCAACGCCCCCCCCTGCCCCCCCCCCCCCCTCCCCGTTGAAGGATTTCCTTCAACGGCCATACTGCCACCCTCCCCGTTGAAGGAAATCCTTCAACTCCCCCCCCCCCCCCTGCCTCTCTCCCGGTTGAAGGAAATCCTTCAACGGATCCCTATGCTCCCCGCATTGTTGAAGGAAATCATTCAACGCATCCCTTGCCCCCCCTCCCTGTTGAAGGAAATCCTTCAACGGATCCCTCTACTCCCCTCCCTGTTGAAGGAAATCCTTCAACGCTCACCCTGCCCCCCCCCCCCCCCCCCGTTGAAGGAAATCCTTCAACAGGGAGGGTGACAGGGAGTGCGTTGAGGGATTTCCTTCAACGGAGGAGCGGTGGCAGGGATGGCGTTGAATGATTTCCTTCAACAGAGGAAGTGCGCAGGAGGGCGATGAAGGATCATTCAACGAGCGAAGGCTGCAGTGAGCACGTTGAAGTAACTATTTCAACACATGCGCTGAAGAATATCATATCACAGAGAGTTGAGTTAGGATTTGGGCCGACCTAGATACCCCAACAGAGTTCGCATCCCATGATGTCTCGAGATGGTGTTCCAGAAACTTTCGAACATAACGATAATTCATGGCATGTTGTGGCGCTCGTCTCTCTTACATGATATGCAGGTACTTCGTCATTGCATTGCGTATTTGAAGGAACGACGTTGTTGTTCCATATGTAAATAACTTTGCCTCGTTGCATTCCTAAAGCAGCGACATCAAACATCTATGATGTCCACCTCTTCCGCCCTCCACCCACGTCACCTTGTTCTCCCTTCCCAGAATAGGCGTGATCATAAAGCATTGCAAGCGCAGTAGCATAGTTGCTGGGCCAATCTTTCTCCATCCCTCCTCCTTTTCTCCTAGACCAGAACTGCCAGCGAATAAAGACTTGCCGGCAACATCGTTACATAGTTGATGGGTCATTCCCTCTGTGCTCAGGGATGGCACGACAAAGGATGGCATGGACAGAAGTGTTTTTCTCACCTCCTCTGACTTGGACGCATCTGTCACACGCCCAGTTGTAGGCACGATGCGATGCGAGAGCGTTGCAGACTAACCCACATGCCTGCGCTCTCGCTCTGACGCCTACAGAACAAACTGAACAAAACTAAAAAGGCCAGCAGATGCCACAATCTTACACTCATCACCCTCCCATTTCCCTCCTCCTCTGCTCATGCATACACAATATCATGCATGTCCTTCGCTGGGGGCATCGCGTGCTCGCTTGCGACCTGCGAAAAAAAACATACGCGAGCAGGGTTCGATGCCCTCAGCAGCCCTGCAACGTTTGAGGCAGACCGCCGTGGCCACACACCCCCAGATCTGAGCGAGAATCGCCCTCGGCAACTGAAGAGGCCCCCGAATTACCTAGAGGATGATTGGCAAAGCGGCGGTCACCCACTTGCAGAAAATTACCGTCACTCCGTGGGTATTTCCCGGCAGCCATGCGCTTCAAGCACTTCAGTCTGTAGCGAGAGCGCTCCGACGTGCACTCCTTCCAAGAGGTGGGCTCAGGGGTGACGCTCCCC
Source organism: Prorocentrum cordatum (assembly GCA_963575745.1). Lineage (NCBI taxonomy): Eukaryota > Dinophyceae > Prorocentrales > Prorocentraceae > Prorocentrum > Prorocentrum cordatum. Next base: position 13,104 of record CAUYUJ010002973.1, read on the forward strand.
CCTCTCCTACTCCTCTTCTCCTCATCTCCTATTCTCCTCATCCCCTCTCCTCCTCCTCCTCCTCCTCCTCCTCCTCCTTATCCTCCTCCTCCTCCTCCTCCTTATCCCTCCTCCTCCACTCTTCCATCACCTCCGGGCTCGCCTCCTCCTCAACCTCCTATGAGTTTCCATTGCCCCCTCGTCGCGTAACTCCCCTCGGGCTGGCGCGTTCGCAGGCTGGGGCCTTGGAGACCTCGTTCGGCCAGAACGCAAAGAGGCGAAGTCACCGCCGCCAGGCGCAAGCAGGAGATCAGGACAGGAAGAGTGAGAGAGATAGACGGGCAGACAGAGACAGAGAGAGAGAGGGAGGATACAAGTTCGACAATCCCAACCCGCCCATCCTTCATGAGGTCCTCGGTGCGAGCGGACCGCGTCCACGCTCCACACACAGAACAGCCAGACACGTCGAAGATGGAGAATACGCGATGGCTCGGATGAGCCCAAGACATGGCGTGGATACTCTGGATACCTTCGCCGCTCCGCAGTGACTGAGCAGTGAATTCATCCAAGGTCCTCATGATCTTGTCTGGCCAAGTCGGGTTGACAGAGTAAGACTCGCCGACGAACAACGTCGGGGGACCTTCTTGCAGAATCGCATGATATGGGCGAACGGTATTGCTCAAATTTATGTTGCCGTTGGACACACTCATGCGGTACGGGGCTGGAGAGCGACTGCGTCGAAACGCCCCGCGAGGTTCATCCTGCTGCATCTTCTTTGAACGAGCCCGAAGGAACCCAAAGGCAAAGCAAAGATTGTATCTGGGCCAGAATGTCTACGGCCCCATGCTCAAGACAATCTCACAATTTTCTCAAGACGAAGTGCTCATGTTCTGACTCCATGCATGTCGAAGCTCGAGATGCCCCCGCAATTCTTTCAAGGATGAGCGGTAGAAAGTAGAAAGAGACGGCGAGAGACAGAGAGGAAGAGAAAGAGATAGAGAGAGCAAGAAAGAGGAGTGACTGGGGATGCAGGGAGGGCGGGACTGAGGCACGAGTGACTATGAGGGAGGAGAAGAAGGACGACGATTACATTGAGCAGCGGGTGAGTAAAGGCGCGCTGCGCCACGTGCAGATGCAAGCACGTCTGCTGATTCAAAGAAAGAACTGACTGCACAATGGGCATATCATCCCTGGGCTGGCAAAAATCGCAGGGAGCGCAGGCTGGCCAGCAGGAACTGGATACGCGTGTTCAATTGCGTAACCTAACATTTGCAAGCAGCAGTCATGGTGAAAACTGCCAAAGCACAAAGCACAAACCTTGGCGTGGCCGCCGGGCTGCTCACATATGTCGCACCCTGCGCCCTCAAGCCACGTGTAGCCACCACTGGAGCACGAGTTCCACATGCGCATGAGAGTGGTCAGCTGCTTAGGCACTCGCTCTCTATCAGGTCTGTCAGGGCTCGACCTGGACAATGGTTTGGCTGTCTCGCACGTGAAAACGAATGAAGGCGCGGCGCTGGCACCTGGCGACAACCAAAACACAGCTTAGGTCAAGCCCTGTTATGAATTTAACAATCTTGCACGACGCTGCATTGACAATCACACTAGTGCATTTATCACTCCAGTCAGTCACAGGACTCCAGGCCGCTGTCGGGTAAATTACTTTGTCATCATAGTCGAGGCGGCAAGCTTGGGCGCACTTGAGCGAAGGGACAGCCGGGCGCGCCTTGCCGCCTGGGAAGTGCAGCAGGGTCAGGTTGAAGTTCCCCTCGCCGCCTTCGGGCGGGCGGCGCTCGAGAGAAAAGCACGATGGAACGATGGATCAGAGGAAGGGGGAAGCAGCAGCAGCAAGGAGAAGAGGAAGGCAAAGAAGGGATAGGGCGCGAAGGAGTGGGAAGGGAGGTCAAAGGCTCGTCTTTGAAATTGCGTGGCCTTCTGAATATGATATCAGGGCCAGCTCTCGATTCTGCCCGAGCGACATAGACTGCCTGTCCGTCCTCCAGGAGAGCGCCATACTTCCCACTTGACAAAGGGACGAGAAGGACGAGGCAAGAGCAAGGGCGGGTCGGGCGAAAGCGGCAGATATCGGCGATCCGACCGTGACCAATCCAATCTCGCGAAATGATCGAAGAGATAGAGCCTCGATAGAGTCGATAGAGCTGGGCCAGGCGCTCGCAGACTCTCGCGTACCTTTGCCACCCAGACCCCCAGGTAGGCCCTGGCGTTCTCTCGAGACATCTCGATCGTGTCACATACATCAATGCCCAGGGAGAGTTTCGCTTTGAGATCACTGTTCAAGGCCTCCTCGATAGCTTGATCCCTATCCGAGAACATGTCGACACGGCCGCCGTCTGCCTTTTTCTCGGCCCTTTCGAGATCACGCTTCTCGATTTCCTCTAGCACCACCTCCTCCTTTTGGTCGACAGAGATCACGCCCCCGCCAGTGAGGTCGTCATCGTCGGAGGACGAAGACGATGACGATGACGAAGACGAATCAGACGAAGCGTCACTGGAGGACTCCTCATCCTCATCCTCTTGATCCTCCTTGTCGACATCCATGCCATCACGAACACACGATAATGCTTTCCTGGGCTTGCCCTCCGCTTTCTTTTTGGGTTGTTTGGGCTTCTTGGGTGGAACGTATTTGATGGTGATCCAGTCGGTGCGGTCATGAAACGCTAGCTCCCCACACGCTTCAACGCACTTGAATTCCCGCTTCCAGAGCGAAACCTCTCCCCCAATCTGGCCCGCGTCAACCAAATCAGATGACCGTGCGAAGGAATACGGCGGGCCTATGAGGCTGGCCGTCTCGCTTTCCCCCTCACACTGAACGAGAAACAACTCTGCGCCGTGCTTCCCGAAACATCTCCACGAGGACGCAACAAGAACGTCATCCTGCCAATCCTGAGCAACAACACCAAACACAAGTGCGGACCTCAGCCCCATCCATGGGGTCTGTCTTAGCGATACACGAAAAGGCCTTGTACAGCTGATGCTTCAAGGACCCGATGACGTCGGCCCCCCTCCCTTCTTCTACGACCAGCGCCAAAAAGGAAGGGAGGAGGGCATCGAGGGGGGAAGCGGCGGGGCGCTGACACCTCGGGTCTGCGAGCGAGAGAGGGGGCCATGGAGGGAGAGGAGGACAGGAAAAAAACAGGAAGGGGGCTAGGAGCGCGGCTAGGAGAATAACCAGGATGAGCAGCATGAGAATGAGGAGGATGAGAAGGAACTTCAGGGAGGAGGAGGAGGAGTCCAGAGGACGAGGGCGAGCAGCGCGAGCAGGAGGAGAAGGAGGAGGGGGAGCAGGAGGAGAAGGAGGAGTTGGAGGAGTCGAGGAGTGGGAGGAGGACGCCCCCCCTCCCGCCAAGAGGCGCCCTGCGGCATCCACGCCGGCTGCCGCCGCCGCCGCGGGCAGCGCTGGCGCTGGTGGAGCTTCAGCAGGAGGAGGCAGCGGCAGCAGCTCGCCTCTTCAAACCGCGCGCGCGGGGTGGACTGCGGAGAACCCAGGGGGCCCCAGGGGGTGAGCTTAGCACGGTGAGCTTCGAGCTTCGAAACAACCTAGCCCCATCTCTGAAAGGCCCCTGGCAATTTTCTGCGGCCCCTGGACCTTCTCATCAGAAAGTTCTGCAAAGGGTGAAAGGCGGCGACGACGACGGCGACGACGACGACGATTGACAGCGAACGCCTGCACCCGCGCTGGCAGCGTCCGCCAGGGCAACGGCTTCGTCGCCGCCGCGGCCGCCGCTGCCGCGGGCGTCGGAGTCGGCCAACGCCAGCAGGACCTCCGCTGCCGCCGCTGGCCCGACGAGGGAGCGAGTGGCGAACCTCTTGATGTCTCCCATCACCTTGGGAAGCAGCAGCAGCGGCTCCCCTCTCTCCTGTCTCTCCTCTCTCTCCCGCCCACTCCTCCTTCCTTGCTCCATCTCCACCACTCACCCACCTCCCTCTCACCTCCCCATCGGGCCCAGGGGCCCAGGGTAGTAAAGTTCAAGGCCCCGAGACACCTTGATGCTGCCGGCGTAGCCCGAAGATGCATATTGACATAATTGGAATAGACCATCTTGTGCCAGAGACCACTTGCGAATCGCACGTTTCCCAACGCAGTGCTCAACTTGCTGTCGGTGGACCATGCTGTAAACAGCCATCTTGTTCACAGCTCTAGATGACAGAAGGGCAGCACTGATATGCGGGGCTCTCTGAACCTCCTCTTTCACAACCTTGTTGAACGATTCTAACGATTCAGTGTCTGGGCGCCAACGCGCGCAAAGATCTTGAACCCAGACCCAGGTGTCGTACGATATCACGCCTGTCTCAGAGCACTCTTCTAGCTCGACCCTGATAAGAGACCTCATTTTCACTGCGTTCATCTCGACTGTCTTCTCCGAGAGCATGAGACCAGCGACCTCCGCCCTCTCCTGCGACGATGCATTGTCGAGTTGAGCGACCGAGTCTGACCGGATCTCTCCATCCTCTTTGCCCCTCTCATCGGCCCCAGGGCCCCCCTTGCCAGTCCGTCCACCGTCGTCGGTCGTCGGAATCGTCGGCCCCAGGACCCCGCCCATCGCTCCCCCTCCCCCTTGACCCTTGGGCCCGATGCAAATTCCAGGTTCAGACCCGCCCCCTCCTCGCACGCTACATCGTGCGGCATCTTGGCCAACGTCAAGATTCTAGCAGGGAAGTTCATCGCGCGCGCCTTGATGCGCGTGCGAAATAAAATACAAGACGCCATTCCGACTTCCCTGCAAAGCACAGCAGCGTCAGACACACCGTCGTCTTTAATAGCATCTAAAAAGTCAGTCCAGTATCCAAATTCAGACATATCCCGACAATCAGCGTACAGCTCCATACAGCGACCCCAAACCAAATGAGCTAGCGAACCAGCGCCTGTTTTCTGAACCAGCGAATCGTGTCCCTGAAGAAAATTTCTCAATGCCCTCCAGGGTTCCGTTACCTCGCGTGATATCTCTAGAACTGTCCAGAACCAGGGGCACTCCCAAGCAGCTAGCGCATCCATTGCCCACTTCCCCATCACACCACTGTAGTTCCCTTCGCCGCCAAGTGGTGCATCCTCTATTGACATGTACCATTCCAGAGTGGCTGATAATGTTTCATCTGTGCAGCGTTTCTTCTTAGATTTTTTCAAGACCGTCCGCGTTCTCTTATCCAGCGCCAATATCATCACAGTAACAAATGTCTCTCTAGGAACAGCAAGCAACCTTTGTTCGCACACATCTTTTGTCCCCCGTCTCGAGGGTATCATTTTTGGTGGCATGGTCTCTGCATGTTTGCTTGTGCCTTTGCCAACGTCTTGCCAAGCCCAAAAAGCGATGGACGCGTGGTCCCTCCAAACATTCATGCACTTCATGAGCGTGTTCGTGTACTTGAAGGGTGGCTTATCGGGATGGTGTTTCTTCAGCATTCGCATCAGCATGTCGTCGAGGACTTTCAACAAGTCTAAGGTTCCAAGGGACACTTGATGCTGAAGGCAATCAATGTCGAACCAATATATGAGGTTGCCTAAAGAAGCGATCGAACACCGAACAAGCTCGCGAGTCTTACTGATATCACCGCCAGCATCTGTGCACACCACATAACTGAGTACAGACGTCGTAGCGCACGTATCCCAAACAGGCACACCCAACCCACGTAACTGTTTCTCCACAATGCGTTGCATCGTGCGTGCATCCTGAGCAGGCAACAACAACAGATCAGCATACATAGGGGTAGAGTTCTGCACGCGCGTAGTCCCATTGGGCCTGAACGAGCACTCCACTGCAAGCCCGTGCATTTTTTGCTTGCTCTGTCCCACGGCAGTGTTGGTAGCATCACATCTCACAAGGTAGGTTCTGAAGATCCTCCCCTTCCCAGGGCTGCAAGGAGGGCGCACGTTGGTCTCTCTCTCTCTCTCTCTCTCTCTCTCTCTCTCTCTCTCTCTCTCTCTCTCATTGTTTTCTCTGTCTCGTCTCTCTCTCTCTCTCTCTCTCTCTCTCTCTCTCTCTCTCTCTCTCTCTCTCTCTCTCTCTCTCTCTCTCTCTCTCTCTCTCTCTCTCTCTCTCTCTCTCTCTCTCTCTCTCTCTCTCTCTTTCTCCTCTCTCTCTCTCACTCTCTCTCTCACTCCGTCTCCTTCCCCCTCCTTCTCTCTCGCTGACCCTTCGCCCCCCTTCCCCCCCCCGTCTACTCTGCCTATCCTTCTCTATTCCTCCTCTCGGGGCCCCGGGTGCAGATCCACGCCCCCGACCCCTGCAGTCCTGAAAAGAGCATCCGTTGGAGCGTTGTGAAGGGCGAAATGGTCGTCCAACATATTCTGGCACTCTCGAATACACGACACTAGAGAAGCACATGCTCGTATTTCCCATAACGCGACCGTCTGATGATGCACGTCGAGCCCAAATGCGAGACCTGTCTTGCACGCCGCCACATTTGCAAGGGTACGTCTTAATGCGAGGTGCATCCCGCGATACACACAGGCCCCAGATGAGAACCGACAAGAGCGACTGGACCACGACACAATAGAAGTTTCCCGCGCGGCTTCCAGCTGAGCCTCTAACTCCTGGCACTGATTTTCAAGACGACGGCGGCGCCTAGCCTCTGCAACGAGCTGGCGTCGAGCATCACACAACATCTCACGGACGTTCCCAATTTCACTGACAGGCACGGCAGGCACGACAGGCCCACCAACCCCGCCGGGAGCGCCAGGGTCACCAGGATCAGGATCCCCCTGGTCGTCCTGGCGGCGGACCTTGTCCCTGATGCCCACGTCGATGACTGGGCAGCGGGGGGAGGGGCAGGGTGAGCATCCAATGCGTTCCAATCCTCCTCCTCCTCCTCCTCCTCCTCCTCCTTCTCCTCCTCCTCCCTCCTCCGTCCTCCCTCCTCTTCCTCCTCATCATTTTTTTCCTTCTCCTCCCCCTTTCCCCTCCTCCTCAAACGCTCCCCCACTCTTCCCTCCTGGTGCCTACACGCGCGTTTCAATTGCAGCGCGCGCATGTACAATGCATACGCCACAACACGCATAGCCCACGACAGCGACAAGACAGCACACAACAACAACAACAACAAAGGGAGGAAGAGGAGGGCGCAGGCATGGGCGGCCTGCACGTAGAGTATCCCATTCGTCCGCGCCCAGGACGATCCCCATCCTGGCCAGCAGGTGAGGCACCACGTCGAGGCTCCACAGGGGTCGCCTGCGCGTGCTCTGCGGGAGCCTGTGCGCCATGCGGTTGGGAAAAATATTGCGGAGCTTCTCCATTGTCATGTCTTCTATGTCGCTCAGATCCTGGAAGCACATCGCGAAGCCCAACATGTTCTCGAGGGCTGGCGTTCCATCGTTGGAAAGAGTGCCAAACCAAATCAATGTTTGGTGAAGGCGAACGCCCAAAGGGAGCGCCATCTCGAGAGAACAGGCTGCGGCCTCCGTGTCTTCTCCCCTCTGTGCTCCGAGCGCGGACGGGTCGCGGCGTGCCCTTCTATCCGCCTGTTGTTTTCACACACACACACACACACACAAGGTTTCCAAAATTTGGTTCGCACGTATTCTCAGACTCCTACTTTATCAGGAAATGTCATGTCGTGGCCTCTTGGGGGTCATGCTGAACGTGCCATATACACACGCACGAAATAATGATGCATTGCGCGGAACAACATACTACGCACAGCCCAAGCATAGCTCAGCACAGCCGAAGCATAGCACGCAATAACATGATGGCTACGAAAATCACATCCATAAGCAAGCAGATTGCATACCTCAAGAAAAAACACAATACTCCACCAAAAAAATCAACTCACAAAAAATATGATATATAACAATTTTCGGTTACGTGTAGCAACGCGCCATGCTGTCAAGGGGGATCGCAACCATGCTGTAGCCAAAAATACCATTATCATATCGAAATCCTCATTGCACTTGCGGAAATAGATATGTTGTTTTTTTTGAATAGGTTCTGTCTGCTTCAAGGGAGGCGAAACGTAGAAGGAATCCTTCAACGCTTGGTGGTGCCTACAACGAATAGGTGAGCCATCAAAACCATACCTTTTCTCATTACTACGGCTCCTTGGGGGGCTGCGGAGTGCGCAACTGTCGCCACGTTCGTGGGTTCCTGGGAGGTCCCGCGGAGCGGAGGGCCACGCAGACACTGCAGAGACCTCGCGGCTCCCTGGGGGGCTGCGGAGTGCGCAACTGTCGCCACGTTCGTGGGCTCCTGGGAGGTCCCGCGGAGCGGAGGGCCACGCAGACACAGCAGAGACCTCGCGGCTCCCTGGGGGGCTGCGGAGTGCGCAACTGTCGCCACGTTCGTGGGCTCCTGGGAGGTCCCGCGGAGCGGAGGGCCACGCAGACACTGCAGAGACCTCGCGGCTCCTTGGGGGGCTGCGGAGTGCGCAACTGTCGCCACGTTCGTGGGCTCCTGGGAGGTCCCGCGGAGCGGAGGGCCACGCAGACACTGCAGAGACCTCGCGGCTCCCTGGGGGGCTGCGGAGTGCGCAACTGTCGCCACGTTCGTGGGCTCCTGGGAGGTCCCGCGGAGCGGAGGGCCACGCAGACACTGCAGAGACCTCGCGGTCCCTGTGGGCAGATGTCGCGGCTCAGTGCGCAACTGTCGCCACAGTGGGCGTGGGCTCCTGGGAGGTCCCGCGGAGCGGAGGGCCACGCAGACACTGCAGAGACCTCGCGGCTCCTTGGGGGGCTGCGGAGTGCGCAACTGTCGCCACGTTCGTGGACTCCTGGGAGGTCCCGCGGAGCGGAGGGCCACGCAGACACTGCAGAAACCTCGCGGCTCCCTGGGGGGCTGCGGAGTGCGCAACTGTCGCCACGTTCGTGGGCTCCTGGGAGGTCCCGCGGAGCGGAGGGCCACGCAGACACTGCAGAGACCTCGCGGCTCCCTGGGGGGCTGCGGAGTGCGCAACTGTCGCCACGTTCGTGGGCTCCTGGGAGGTCCCGCGGAGCGGAGGGCCACGCAGACACGGCAGAGACCTCGCGGCTCCTTGGCATCGGAGTGGAGGGCCACGCAGATCCGGCCGAGATCTCGCGTCTCCCTGCGCACGGAGGGGTGCGCCTGCACACTGCGGGTCCTTCACCAGACTAGTTCGTATTGAACAGTCCCGTGCAGAGCCGCAGCAAGCTTCGAAATAGTTGGGCACTTCGCAACGATTCCTTCCATTCTGTAAGAAGCCCTCTCCAGGGCTCCTCCTTGTTCTCCTCCTTCTCCTCCCTGGCCCCCTCCTCTCTCATCCTCCCCCAGGTGCCCCCCCGAGGGTTTCCACAACGGCCGGGGGAACACATAGCCAAGTAGCCCAGCCAAGCCCTGACCCGACGTTTGGCCACCCCAGTGCTACCAAAGGGCCGGGGGGCGGCCAAGTGACTCGCCGCAGGCGTTTCTTCTGTTATTGCCCCACGGCGGAGATCACTCGCCAAACGCCGCGACGGTGGCGTTGTAGCAGGCCATCCACTCCTTCGGCTCCTCTTTTTGTTAACTTAGCTGCTTGTTGTTAGCTTACTACTATACTTAGTATATTGATATGTTGCTCACGCCTTCGGTGAGAGGCGGGGATTTATCCATATCCACCGCCTGGGAAACGACGTCCTCGTGCCCCTGCGGGCGGTGGATATGGATATATTTCGGCCCCCGGGGCCCGAACATGTCCATATCCACTGCCTGCCGAGGCTCCGAAAACTGACCCTCCAGGCGGTGGATATGGATAAACTCCCACCTCGGATTCGGCTCCTTGAACGGGTGAATGGCGGGCATGGCGACGGTGGAGCAGTCCGGCAGCCAGCGGAGGTCCTTGGCGTGGCTCGGCGGGCGCCGCGACGCGCAGCAGGCGTCGAAGCTCACGTCCACGCCGTCGAGGCGCCCCACGCCGTGGAAGTCCATGCACTTCTGGGCGAACATGTCCTGGCCAGGGCTCGACCAGAACGGTGTTCTTCGGCTTCGCTTTGTTTTCGTTTTCCCTCGCTTTGTCTTCGCTCCGCCCTCGCTGCAAAACGAAGTCAGAACGAGAAAACGGTCCACGATTTCGCCAGAACACCGTTTGGGTCGAGCCCTGGTCCTCGCCCATGGGGATGGGCAGCATGTCTAAGCAGCACTCCTTCCACGAGATGCGCACGTCGACCTTGCAGGAGTCGATGTCTGGCGGCGCACAGGCGGGGAGTGGGCGAGGGAAAGGGGCTTCACAGAAGGCAGGCTTTTGGAGAGGGTGGGGCAGAGGCTCTCAAAAGGGGCCCTCTCAGAAGGCAGGACGGTGCCGCGGAAGCCCTGTCTCCGCAGAGGGCCCCCCCCTCTCGCCAGGCCCCGCCCGTGCGCGCCGCCAGGATGTTCCTGAGGAGCGTCGTGAAGGCCTGGCGCGAGAAGACCTCCAGGTTGCCGAAGAAGGGGTGGGCGGCACCCGGGCAGGTCGCCACGTAGACACCGTTGTCACCGACGTGCACGTCCCTGATCAGCCGCCGCAGGCGCGCCGGCACGAAGACCGCGTCGGCGTCCGCCTTCACGACCCAGGCGGCGCCCGAAGAGGAGATCCCGCGCGCGGCAGCCTTCCAGACCTGAGAGTAGAAGCCCGTGTTGATCCACGCTCCTGTGGGTTCCCCTCCTTTGTTTCTCTCTGGACATGCAACAAGAGCACGCACCCTCGACAACAAGCGTCTCGCATCTCACGCATCAAATCGCACTGCAAATCCAATCGCTTTGCCACTGCAGTCACGAGAACCGGCACGAGGAGAGAGCATGAGAGGAGGAGGAGGAGGAGGAGGAGGAGGAGGAGGAGAGAGCATGAGAGGAGGAGGAGGGGGAGGAGGAGGAGGAGGAGGAGGAGGAGGAGGAGGAGGAGCTCCTGTCATCTTCCTCTTCTGGTAGAAGAAGTCGCCGTCCACGTCCTCGACGAGGCCGAAGGCCGCGCCGCCTCGCAGCGAGACGTTCCTCCGGTTGGTGAAGAGCCCCGTCCAGTCGCAGGCGAAGACCCCGACCTTCCTGTCGAAGGCCACCTGCAGGAGCTCGTTCTCACAGAGGAAGACAGAACGGCACAGACATAAGCTCTCGCATGTCCGCGAGCACTTCTCGTATCGGCGCCGGGCCCCCCTGGTGGCGGCTCCGGCACCGCCCCTGGCGCGCTGCGCGCGCCAGGGAGGAGGGCCCAGCGCCGACCCGAGACATCCGCGCGGAGCTTCGAAAGGTGACGGTTGTGCTGTCTGCTGTCCCTCCAGCTCAGTGGCCACGCCACCGCCGCCCCAGAAGACCGCGGAGAAGCAGTACATCGAGTCTCCGAGCTTCGATCTCTTCGTCTGCAGCTTCAGATTCGCCGCGCCGAGCTGGCTGGGCCAACTCAGCTTGACGCAGAGCTCAGGCCCCCCTTTTCCAGGCACGCACTTTGGCATGCACATCGCCTCCCACTTCTCGACGACCGTTCCGTCCTCGATAAGGCCCGGCCTCGTCATGAAGCACGATTCGCCGACGCGGCTGCAGCAGCCCGTGAGAGCACACGTCTCACCTGGCCCAGAGCAGTTGAGATTGAGCGACGTGTCCAGCACGATCGGGCCGGCGCGCCGCGCCGCGCCGGGCCGGCCACGGCGCCCGACCACGGCCCCGACGACGCAGACAAACAATGCGCAGCCGGCGGAGAGCGCCGCGGCCCGGGCCAGAGGGCGCGCCTCTGCGGCCATGGCGGCGGCGGTACGGAGGCGGGGGCGCCGACGGAGAGCCAGGCCACCTGCAGCCACACGGCAGTCACGAGGATCGCCAGGCGAGCGAAGATCGGGAACGGGTCTCACGCGAGATGACGAAGCGACCTTGCGCCGCAACTTGCGCGGGCCGTCGGCGGCCCGCTACACTGGAAGTGAGGGCGCTCGCGCGAGGCCTTACGCGGGCAGCTTGCGCGCAAATGCCGGCACAATCGAACCCGGGCTTCTGCTCCGCTCAGGTGGGCAACGAGGC
>CAUYUJ010002973.1:27500-77500 GCA_963575745.1 Prorocentrum cordatum
AACATCAACAGCACCAACAACGGCAACAACAACAGCAGCAGCAACAACAACAACAGCAGCAGCAGCAACAAGAACACCAGCAGCAGCAGCAACAGCAAAAACACCAACAACAACGACAGCAACAACAAAACCAACAACAACACGACAACAACAACAATAATAATGTCAAGACCGTTCGCCCTTATATGCTCGAGTGTCCAATGACGCGTATTTCCCAAACCCTCGATACCCGCCCTCCTCGTCTTCGATCGAACCCCTTTTGGGGGGTATACCTTTCTTCCCTGCAGGCCGGGCCCCAGCAAGCGGCGGGGCGGCCGCGGACCGTCGGCCTGGCCAGCGGCAGCGCTGATCGGCGGGGCGGCCGCGGACCGTCGACCCAACCCCAAGAGGGACGGACAGGGGACCGACCACGACGACGACGACGACGACGACGACGACGACGACGACGGCGACGACGAGCGAAAGCGAGAGCGAGCGAGAGCGAGAGAGAACGACAGCAGGGCCACGAAGGGCACGAAGTAGGCCACGAAGGGCGACAGCGGGGACACGAAGGGAATGCGTATGGGGCCACGAAGAGCGCGAACGAGCGGGGGCCACGAAGTGCAGATAATGCGGGGCCACAGAAGGCAACTATGGGGCCACTGAGGGTAGCAATTGGGCCACGTAGGACGGTGAGGGGGACACAAATTGCATCAGCGGGGCCACGAAGGGCATGCACATGGGGCCACAACGGGCGCGACTCCTGCCTCGTAGCTCTCAGAGCTGTCCGGGAACAGGAAGCGGGGGGGCTGCAGGGAGAGGCTCCCGCTCGAGATCTTCTCGTGGTTGACCCCCACGGGGAGGGGCTCCCGCCCGAGACTTCCTCGCAGTGCAGTCACAAGCGAGTGAGCGCCCGAGACATCCTCGCAGGTTGCTCAGGAACGAGGCTCCCGCTCGAGACCTTCTCGCGACTCAAGGCTCCCAGGTGTCACCAAACATGTTGTTCTTACAGGGTATCCCCATGGCCGCCACGGGTTGCCAGCGTGAAACGGGCACCCCAGTAGGGACGGGTTTCCGTTCGAGACTTTCCTCGCAGTTCGCTCACAGACGAGGCTCCCGCTCGAGCGAGGCTCCCGCTCGAGTGGCTCTACAGGGATCAAAGCTCCCAGGTGCCACCAGACCTATACCTCGTCAATGGTATTCATGATGATGATGATGATGATGATGATGATGATGATGATGATGATGATGATGATGATGATGATGATGATGATGATGATGATGATGATGACCTGCGCGCCCCGCGGGCCCCAATGGGGTTCCTCAGCAGGAGGCCGCTGCCGAGAAGGCGCCGGCCCTGTATCCTGCAGGCGAGGCCCGCGCCCTGCGAGGAGCACGGGGTGCTCCCAAGAAGCTATCCCCCCCCCGCCCCCGCTGTCCTCCTCCTCTTCCTCCTCCTCCTCCTCCTCCTCCTCCTCCTCCTCCTCCTCCTCCTCCTCCTCCTCCTCCTCCTCCTCCTCCTCCTCCTCCTCCCTCCTCCTCCTCCTCCTCCTCCTCCTCCTCCTCCTCCTCCTCCTCCTCCTCCTCCTCCTCCTCCTCCTCCTCCTCCTCCTCCTCCTCCTCCTCCTCCTCTCCTCCTCCTCCTCCTCCTCCTCCTCCTCTGCGCGTGGCCCGGGAGAGGGGGGCCCAGACCCCCCCGAGGCACGGAGCAGGGCACGACGGAGGACCCGGGGGTCTCTGGGGACCCTTCTGCTGGGCCTCGGGGCCGTCCACAGACGACCCAGGATGCAGGCCCGGTCCCGGGAGTGGGTCGAGACCTCTGGGGGTCGGCGTTCCGCAAGAATCAGGGGGCCCTTCTGCTGGGCCTCGGGGCCATCAGAGAGCGGCCCGAGATGCAGGCCGGTCCTGGGAGTGGGTCGAGGCCTCTGGGGGTCGGCGTTCTGCAAGAATCACTGAGGTCGGGCGTCTGGTGGCAGCAGGAGAGGAGATGGGGAGAGGGAGGCAGCGAGAGGAGAGAGGGCAAGCTGGGCGTGCCCGCGCCACATCTGACATTATATCCCCCCCCTCCTGCCCCTTCCCCGCTGCTCTGTATTCTCTCTGGCAGCGGACGTGCGAAGCAACAGAAGCCAGCGTGTCATGCGCAATCGGCAAGGGTGAGGCGCGTGCATGCGAGGAGGCGGTGGCGGGTAAGCAGGAGGATGAGCAGGAGGAGAAGGAGGACGAGGACGAACTGCAGCAGCAGGACCTGGAGTGGAAGGAGCGGGAGGACTAGGGGAAAGCGGAGAAGGGGACATGAGGGGGGCGAGAACGATGAGAAAGAAGTCTCCTTCGCGGCGACGTTCGACCGCGATGCCACCCAGAGGGGGGAATACGGCGCCCAAACAACGTTGGGCGAGGCCGCGGCCGTGCGCCAACAGCCGACACGCCAGCCCACCGCGTCAAACGACACAGGCGGCTGGCGCGCCAGGGCGCAGGCCGAAGCACATGGGTACCATACCCCCCCTCGAGGGTGGTGGGTGGAGGAAAAGAAGCGCGACCGCGGTCGCGTCCGACGCATTCTGGCGAACGGACGCCCCGCGCGTCGCCCCCAGGGTTGGTCCAGAGCCGCACGCTGGCAGACAGAGGACCACACCCCGGCCAGCCGCCCCACCTTAAGAGTGCACACTAGGCAGGCGGGGCGCTGCAGACATGACCGGGCACTTGATATCCCGCCCCGCGGCCAGGCGGCAAAGAGGAGACATCGCGACCGTGCACGGAGGAGCGGAGGGAGGAAGGACCCCGACGCACGGCCGCGCGGCACGCCAGCATGCCCGCGCGGGGCCTGGCCCGCCAGACGTAGCGGCGGCGCGTGGCGGGTGGACATGCGGGCGTCCGCCATCGCGCGGTGCGCCGACGGCGGGACACCCCCGCCTGGGGGCGTCGACTTATGACATGCAATAACAAGTTATCACTGCCCCATAAGTCTCCTTCGCGGCGACGTTCGACCGCGATGCCACCCAGAGGGGGGAATGCGGCACCCAAACAACGTTGGGTGAGGCCGCGGCCGTGCGCCAACAGCCGACACGCCAGCCCACCGCGTCAAACGACACAGGCGGCTGGCGCGCCAGGGCGCAGGCCGAAGCACATGGGTACCATACCCACTGCCACGGACCCAGGGGCTGAGGCCGAGCGCTGCCCCACACAGCGGGCCTGCGGCACCCGCAGGCACGCTGCCACCCAATGCCAGGCAGAGAGACGGCCGCAGACGCGTGGCCCGCGAGAGAGCGACCGATGGACCGAACGAGGGCGAACGAGCGTGCGAAGGGGCCTGGCGCGACGTTACTTGCACCGACCAAGCGTGGAATGACGTCGCTGGACGCCGGGGGGGTCCGAATCCCCACCCTCGTCGTCACTGGACGACACGCCGAAATGCGCCTCGGCGACGGCCTGGCGCTCCATCTTCTCAACGTCAAGATAGCGCATCCAAGCTGGCATCTGCCAGTCACCTGCCTTCAGGATGTCGGTGACTCGGCCGCCGAACTCCACAATGTCTTGGGCGTGGCCCCGACGGAACGAGTGGGTGCCGTAGGCGTCGGCGTTAACTACTCCCGTGCGACGCAGTGCCGACCGCAGCGCGTTACGCACACCCGTGGCGCACCAGCCCGCCCACGGGGCCTCTTCAACGGACTGCGAGTTGAACCACGCGCCGAGAGCGTGCACGGGGCACGTGGCGCGCGAGCGCTGACACCAGCAATTGCGCACAATAGTTGTCCGTCTTTCCCGGTTCTTCCGTCTGGCGAGCGATAAGACGGCCGCCTCTTCGCCGATGAAAAGGCCCGCGCGTAAATGCGACGCGTCGTCGAGCGAGGCGGCCCGTTGGATGACCAGCGCTTCCGACGGGAGGCGAAGTAGAAACGCGCACGCGGTCACGAAGAGGAGACCCAGCCCGGATCCCTCTGGTAACGCGCCTGGGCGTTCCAGTAGCTGTTCCAGCACGTGCATCCTGACCGCCATGCGGGGTCGTGCCGACCAACCCGAACGCTTCTCGATAGCCAGCTTGGCGCCGGCCAGCGACGCGTGCGTGAACGCTGCGTCTGCCACGCGCGCGACGTGGCATGCCTTCTTCAAATGCGAAAGGTAATTGCAGAACGTCGCGCGACGCCTGAACGTCGTAGACCAGAGCAAAAGACCGTCGACCGACGGCGGGAGTTCGCTGCCTTTGCGCTGCAAATACGTCGCGCGCGAACTTCACCCAACATTCGAAGCCGCTGCGAACCTGCGGTAGTGACCGTGGGCACGATCCGAGCAGGGCGCTGTTACGGGTAACCTGGGCCCACGCCCGCCCCGCCTCGGGCGACGTGACGGCTGCGGCAACCTTCGCGATCTCGCTACGCGGATCGCCCATCTGACGCTCGAAACCTTCCGTTGCCGTACGTAGCGCACGGCGCACCGCTGCCACTGGGTCCGCTGCCGAGCTGCGGCTGCGCCGCCGACGGGCCGTAAGCATCGCGGGTGGAGGCCCCGGTGGCGGCGCCGGCCCTGGGATGCCCTGCGCGCGCGGCCGCGCGCGAAGACGTCGCGCGCGTGCAACGCGCGGAGAAAAGCGGTCTGCGACGGACCACGCGGGGCGCCCATAACCGCACACTCGAGAAAGAGGACGATGAAGAAGCCGAGCTCGCAGAGCCTTGACTCGGCGGGCGCGCCCGCGCCGCCTCGCCACCGCTGGGCCTGGCGTTCGCCCATCGCCCTTAAGAATACGCGCGGCGCGCGCGCACGA
This sequence comes from Prorocentrum cordatum, assembly GCA_963575745.1. Classification (NCBI taxonomy): domain Eukaryota; class Dinophyceae; order Prorocentrales; family Prorocentraceae; genus Prorocentrum; species Prorocentrum cordatum. Next base: position 32,236 of record CAUYUJ010002973.1, read on the forward strand.
CCCGCGCGCCCGCGATGCACGCCACCTCGCGGGCGTGCCAGCAGCTCTCGCACTGCTGTCGCTGCGGTGACAGAAAGGCGCTCACGACCCAGAAAGTCATCGAACAGCGCACCCTCGAGGTGCTGCCAGCGCGTCATCCCGTTAAACCGCAGGCAAGAGCAAACCGCGTCGATATCAGCACGTGACGCTCTGGGCAGAACATTGCTCAGCTGAGCGGCGAAATCGTCGTGAAACATAATGATACAGGCTAGGACGCGTGGACCTTGCGGCGTGAGCCCCTGCTGAGTGGCGCGCGTCAACCGTGGCGCGCGCCGCGAGATACCCGATAGCTGGCGCCGAGTTTCGGCTGCCTCGCAGCGTAGCCGTGCTGCGAGCGCTGGCTCACCTTGTCGGGATGAGCATCGACGTCCATGACGCTGGCGTGCAGAACGCCTCGTCCAGGTGCGGATCAATTCGCACTGCACCGAGCTGCCGCAGCAGCCCGAACTCACCCCTGGACGGATCATCTGCGATATTTTCGTCTGTCGGCACCCGCTCCACACGTGCTAGACACCGCAATTGCGCAATCTTGACCCAGAGGCCGTGTGCGAGACAAGCGTGATCGAACGCGCGCGCGGCGCCGCTGCCGGCGGCGGCCTGCGCGCCTGTGTTGTCAGACCAGATTACGACGCGCCGACGGCGGAGCAGGTGTTCAAACGAGCACAAGCCCAGGGCAATGCTCAGCATTTCCAAGCCCATGATTTGATTATCTTCCCTGGGCTGGAACGCCTTCAAGATCCTGGCGCACGCGCGCGCGCGTCGCGACCAAAACTGACGCTGACCTGCGCAGCCGTGCCGGGCGGCAGGTGGCATGCACGTCCAGTAGCATTTGTTGTCAACGAACAGTACGGCGGCCGCCATGGGCGGGCGGCTGGCTGCGTCGCAGAACAGATGGGCCACGGGGCCCGCCGCTTCGTCGCACCACCTTCGTCCTTAGTGACTGTGCCAGCTCGCCGCCCAGCACGATCAACCACCACCGCAGCACTAGCCGTAGCGCTTGCGGCATGTCGGGAGAGCCGCGATGTGCCTGGGCGTAGATCGGCCTGCCGCAACGTGGGCGTGGTAAATGGGTGCGCTGCCGGCGCACGGCACAGAAAAACACACCTGAGCATGGCGCGCCCCGCGCGGTTGAACATGTTACCGGATGCCCAGGCTAGTGCGCCCGCGAGTTTGCTCGCGTCACCTGGCCGCGCGCGCCGCGACGCTGCGTGGCGGGCCGCAAACTGGGTCCACGCCTGCGCGTAAGATGCCCGAATCGAGTGCCAACGTGATACGTGCTGTCCACTTAGCGATCTTGTCGGGCAGCGGAACGCACGACATCCTCTCCGATGAGAGATCGACGCGAAGTCCCAGGATACCGAGCGGGACAGCACAGGAAATCTTCTCGTCTGCCAGCGCGGACCGGCCCAATAAGCATCTTACGATGCGCGCGATGCAATCCAGCAGGTGTTCGACCTGCCGCGCGGCGCGTGACGGCGACCGATCGGCTGGCTCGCGTGACACCCCGCGCCTCGGCCCACCTTTCGGCGCCGAACATATCGTCCACGTAACGAAGGATCGCCGCGTGGAGCACACGGCGTAGAATCGCGCATATGATGGCGCCAACGCGATCCCAGTTATGAACGCTTGCAACTGCGCGGAGGACAAGTGCGACGCGGCGTGTGCCGAGAGCGGACGACGCGCCTGCCCCGAATGGGCACGCGCAGTGAGCACGCGCCGTGACCTCATCCATGTAACGGAATAAGACCCTAATCAAAGCCCGATGCTCAGGTCGCAGCGGAAGCCTCCGGAAGGCGGCGTCGATGTCGAGCTTAAACACGCGCGGCGCAGCGGACGCCTGCAACCAGGGCGCGCGTGGCCCTTGCGCCCTCGCGACGCAGCGGCCACCGCTTCAGCAAATAATCGGCAAAGCAGGTATAGGTGATCAATTGTCACGCGCCGCATACGCTCACGCGGACGCGTTGCGGTGTTGATGCCGGCAATGGAGCAATCGTCCACCGCGCGAACCTGCCGCGAAGTGCGCGCACGACAAACTTTAAACAACGCTTCGCGCGGGCGCGCGCGCGCGCCTTGCGGGCGCCGTCGCTTCTGACACCCTGTGCTACCCCGAACCGGGGCACCAGAATGATACTGCCCAATTCGAGGTCTGACAGACCCTCGGGCGCTCGCATCCTCCATAATCGGGAATCTTTATCCGCGAGGTCCCACAACTCTTGCGCGCCCTGAGCATCCGGCACCCACAGAAAAGAAAGGATCAGTTATGTTTAAGTTCTGCACCTTAACTTAAAATGAACTTACCTTAGAACGTACTTGAGTTACTTAGTTCGTACCTCAACTTAGACTAAAAACAAACTTAGAATTGCACTTAAAACGCACTTAGTTTGCACTTAGTTTGCACTTAGTTTTTGGCCTGGCGTTGGGATGTTGTTTCGCAGTTAACGCATGCGGGCACAGCCGCAAAGTTTGAGCTACGTCATGCCAAGTCTGCTAATCAGCGTTCCCTTTCCGATGTTTTTCGGCCCCTCGGTTTCTGGATTTCTGGTTGAAGGGCTTCGTTGGCCCATGGGCCCCTAGGATCCTGATGGGTCCCAGGGGCGCGCGCCTGGACTCCTTGGGTCTTGGATTCCTGGGCTCCTGTGCCCTGGTGGGAGAGCGAGGAGGAGGAGGAGGAGGAGGAGGAGGAGCCATTGCCGTTTTGGCTCAAGCCATTCAGAGGGCATCTTCATCAGACGAGAAAGGATCCACTTTTTGGACGCGGCTTCTGATGAAGCGCCCAGCGGCGGCCAAGGCGACGCCCGCGGCGAAGCTCCGCAGGCCAGCTGCTTGGCACGAGCAGGACCAAGAAGAGGAGGACGACACCGACGAGGGGCCTTTGGCGAGCATCGCCGCCACGCGCGGCAAGGGCAAGAACACCCTCAAGGACGACGAGGACGCAGAGGACGGAGCAGCTGATTCCCGCACGACGACTCGTGCCCAGAGGCACACCTTCGCGAAGAATCGCCACCTCTTCGATCAGGCCTTGGTGGCCCAGTTCGACAAGCTGATGGAAACAGCCAACAAGACCGTCGGCAAGCAGGCGCAGATCAACCAGATCATCAACAGCTGCGTCACGAGGAAGGCTGCTGGCGGGATGGGTGTCTTGATCAAGGCACGCTCGGTGAAGCGCTTCCAGCGCAACATGATGCGCGACGAGAACAAGGAGACGGCGCACGGCCTTGGATGGTGGAGTCTCGTCGGGACGAAGTTCGGCGGCTCGGAGTCCTTGGCGCAGAAAGCGCTCGACGCAGGGGAGGTCTACCAGGCAGAGGACACGGGGCTCTACTACCAGAAGTCCCACACCATCGAGCGGACGAGAGTCCAGGAGAAGGGCTACAAGGCCGAGGAGGACACGGGCGGCCTGCTCTCGACGGACGAGTTCGTGCAGGCGTTGCGCGACCAGGAGGAACAGCTCACCGCGGAGCCTCTCGGCGACCGGTTCAAGCAGCGCCAGAAGGGGGTCCCCAAGAAGATCGCGGGGGTGCAGGCGGACGACGGCGACTTCACGGTCATGCAGGACTCCTACTCCTACTCTTACTCCTAGTGTTATTCCAACCCTACTGATACCCCTACTCTTACTCATGCTCCTACCCCCCCCCCTCCTCCCACTCATAATCCTGAGAGGGGGTAAGAGGGGAGGTAGGAGGGGGAAGGTGCCTGGGGTATGAGTAGGAGTGGGAGTGGGTGCTACCCGCAGGAGAGCTTCGACGCGGTCCCGAGGGTGACTCTGGCCCTGCGCCGCTTGGGCACCAAGATGATGGCCGCCGAGGGCAACTCCGAGACCACGGAGCTGTTGTCTGGGAGGGCCATCAGCCCGTGCAAGGCCGTGGCGGGGCCCAGCGAGGTCATCGAGGGCCTCCTGATGGCCCAGGGCGAGGCCAAGCGCAACATCTCGAAGGCGGACGTGGCGGAGGCTCTCAAAGCCATGAGCGCCCCGTACAAACAGATGGTCGAGCTCTTCAATGAGATCGTGATCCAGGTGAAGTCCGCGGCCAAGGGCAGCAAGACCGCCGACGCGGCCAAGGGCTTGAAGCCGATCAAGCTTTAGGTCAGCGCTGAGGGCGCTTCGAAGAGAATGAGAAGGAGAGAAGGATGATGTTTTCGTTTCAAAAAATGTTGGGGTGCGTTTGGCGCAACCAGCGGGGCCGAGTCGAGTTTGGCCCCCAGGGGCTGATTAAGGATTGAACCGAGCGAAACTACGTTTCGATCGAGCCGAGTGCTCGACGCGGCGCACGGCGCGCCGCGCGCAGGAGGCCGAGGCAGAATGGTTCGCCTCGTGCTACCCCTTTTTTCTTTCCTCTCAACCCCTGCTACTTATCCCCTCCTGACCCTGATTCTCGCACTCGTTCTGATCGCCCTCTCCCCGCCCTACCGCTCGCCCCATCTCGAGGCCCCTCTGGCTGCCTGCCGTTCCCGCTCGGCGCGATTGCCGCGCCGCCTGGTCTCGCCCTCGTCTCGGGCAACAGAGCCCCGACCGAGCCCGCGAGAAGCGAGCGAGCCCAGCGATGGGCCCAGCAGAAAACATATGTAAAATCTTGCGCGCTGAAACAACTGGCCCCTGAAGGGGGCCCTGGGGCCCTGACATCGCGTGGCCCCTGGGGCGCCGACAAGGGAACCTGGGGGCCACAAAGGAATCCTGGTGACCATGTCGCAGACATGTTGTAGATATGTTGTAGATTCGTGGTAGATTTTGAAATCTGCAACGAATCTACAACGCGATGGTGTAGATGCTTCGTAAATTTCCAAATCTACAACGAATCTACATCGCTCATCCTTGAACAGCTGTCTGTAAGGTTAGTCTCACGTGCGTTCAGAGTGTCACAGTTGTTCAGGGTCTGTCTGAAAGTCTGAATCGAAAGAGCGGGGCGGGGTGAAAAGGCCAACATTCGCACCCCTCCTTATCGTCGTAGCCGTTTTGGCTCAGCTGGCTTCCTTTGACGAGCCCTGAACTTTACAATGGGATCGAAACGCCCTCGCCAGGTTGCGAACCCAGATGTTGCAGAATCCGACTACGTGTCTTGCTTGAAAGATTTCGCTGGCGGTAGATCCCTCGAGTCCGTGCTGCAGCCTTTGAACACAGATATCAATAGGTTGACACCTGTTCATGTGGTCAGATCGTATAAGCTGTTGGAGTCGTTGCTGAAAAAAGGAGTGTGGAATGGAGTTATATGGACGTCTCGGTTCATGATAGCTACAAAGGCAGTGTGCAGTGACGGAAGTGAGCTCACTGCGACGAACATCACCGATCACGTCAGGAATTGCTTCAGCATGGTTAGGCAGATCAAGTTGGACGAAACTTCGAGCGACGGTAAAACCCGTTCCAGGAAGTCGTCACCATTCCTGCGGCAGTGCGGGGCCGCCGACAGAATCGCGATCGACGCCCTCGTCGGAATGATGAAGCTCACGCAGCTGAGCGATGTGCCCACCAAGACGCCCGATCCCAAGAAGCCTGTGGATTCGCCGCTATCAGGTTCGGCGCCGCCAATGTCCCCGACCCCGCGCGGCGCGGCTCTATCAGACAGCGGTTCGATGCGTGACTTGTTCAAGACAGGCTTGCGACAGGTCGAGGATATGGAGCGTGACTTGGCCGAGTGTTCAAGCTTGGCGTCGCTGGCGACAGTGCCGTCTACCATAGCTTACCCAGAGCACGCGGCGAAGTTCGATGAAGATGGGTTTCCACAGATGTCACCGAGATCTGACATATCTGTGGTATCTCTGCCATCGTGTCGCTCTGTTGCACCGTCTCGTTCGATGAGCATGCAAGACTTCATCGACGGCCACGAGATTCTCGACGCCCCCGATGTTGGCCCAGATAAAACATCGAAGCCCGACAAATTCGATGAGCCACCAGACCCTTGCACGCAGCGCCGCAGGAAGGAGATTCTTCGCGTGCGCAAGGAGGCCAAGGCGACGCAGTCTATTACAGACCGCGCCAAGAAGCTTACGGTGCCAGATCCCAAGAAAAAAACAACCATCAAGACAACGGGCGACCCCCCCGAGGATCGCAAGCTCATCAATCCGAAGTTGGCGAAGACAAAGGACGGGCCTTGTAAACGTGAGAGAGTTCTGGCAGAGGGAAGAGGGTGAAAGGAATCCCCGCCCTCCGATCCCCCCTCCCCCCCCTAAAAAAACAAAACGAAACGCAGCCCCCACCGCCGCGACGGCGATGGGGGGGGGGGGGAAGGGGGTGGTGATGCGGAAGCCGAGGCCTTCTTCACCCTGCTCCCTCAGCCCGACACTCTCACCCCCCGCCCCAAAACAAACTTCGCTCGAAGAGGTAAAATGAGGAGGAGGAGGACGAGAGGGACTAGATTGAGCAATTCCATAAGGACGGTCGCTTTGAGATCACCGCGAAGGGTCTCCAGACGGGGAAGAGGATCCACGTGACTACGGTACTGAAATCAAAATACGGGGCGTCGGCTGAAGCCGACATGGAAGCAGTTGTGAAACACATGCAGGAGACGCAATGTTCGAAGGCCGAGGCTATTGCATTTCGAAACAGCCTCCGTTCCGCCTGAGATCGAGTTGCTTACCGCACTAGCTGGCGCCCGCTCGTGCAGGGGTTGCTGGGAGGCGCTTGCGCGTGCTAGGGGTTATGCGAAGCATTGCTGCGTACTACATCCGATGCTGTAGTGACTAGATACCGCGCCAAAGTGGAGCAAGGGAGAATGGTAAAAATGTATGTTTCATGTTATGTGTATGTAGCTCTTGATTCCAATTCTGTTCATTCCTCATAAGTTTATAAGAAAGGTTATCACACAAGTTATGTGATTTACGTCGTCGCTAACATATTTCACGTCACGGCGTTACGTTGCGTCGCCGATTGTGCAACGTTCGGTTACTTGCTTGCGCGATGGATTGCAGGGAAGTTACAGTGTTGTGAGAATGTGTGAAATCGTATGTTGTAGATTCGTTGTAGATTTTGAAATCTACAACGAATCTACAACATGATGTTGTAGATTCGTTGTAGATTCCGAAATCTACAACGAATCTACAACATCATGTTGTAGATTCGTTGTAGATTTCAAAATCTACAACGAATCTACAACATAGATTTTCACGTTTTGAACACTTTTTCAACATTTCCATTTCAGTCCGTTATTTTTTTGTAATTGATTTTCATCAGTAGATTTTTTTTCGAATCATCGTTCGTAAATTATTAACGTGTGTTTCCCCTCCGTAAACAAATTCGATCGCGCCCCGTCAGCGACCTCCACAGGGGCCTCGTGGGAAGCGAAATTTTTGGATAGGATGTGGTATAATTTCATAGGATTTATTTCACGTTTATACCACCCACAATGTTTACGCGAACATGAGGGGTTTCAAGATTGTATATTTCTTATGAAATTGAGACCCTCTTGGGGCCCTCCTGGCCCCCTGCGGTCTACATCATCGATTTCGAAGTAACCGAACCCCGAAAGCTACGTTGTTGATCTTTTTTTTGACAGATATCTCAAACCATTTGAAAAGCATACCCTTTGATACATCATACCATTTGGACAGATACCTCAAACCAGTTGTTGATATTTTGACAGATAACCTTTTTTTACGGCGTGTTCCAACACATCTTTCGGAACACATTTGTTTTTAGATATTTATTTAGGGTTCTCGTCGCGAAGCAACCGCCCCTACGAACATCCCAGGACACCGCCCCTACAGAATCCATACAACACTGATGTATTCGGAGCCTTTTCAAAAGACACACAAGGGGAAAAAAAACAACAAGAAAAAACAAAAATACGAGGGCGGGCCCGAAACGATTTGACATCCACCGACACGCCAGAAACATCCAGCAAACACTGATTGCACCTCGAGGGCGTTCTTGATTGGCAGACTGGCAACCTGCATCACATGGAAAGGCATATGCATTACCCACACAACGGACACGGCCTCGCCACTCGCCCCTTGGGTTCGACGTCTGGGAGGAGGGAGCGGTGCCCGACGCGGGCCCGAAAGTGATCGTTGTCGCACGAGGATCGAGGATCGAGGATCGCCCCTTGATTTTCCAGACTTGCCCCTGATGGTGCTTTCTGATATTTTTTTGTCCTGAAATCCCTGGGCGGCCCCTGGGTCGCGGGAGGTTTTCGGCAGGTCCTCGGGGCGCCCTTTGGCGGAGCCCCGCGGCGCGCCGCGCCCGCTTGCCGTCGAGAGCGGGCGGGAGGGGAGGGGCTGTGCAGGCGCTCGATTTGGCTCGGTCGTTCAACAGGCTCGTGTCGGGGCCAAGCAAACGCAACATCCATAATCATCGCACGCCCGACCCCCTTCGAATCGGCAACTCCATCCATTGCAGCATCACTGGATCAGTAGCCGTTTTGGCTCACGCATTGCGTGCGCAATCTTGTGACACTCCGCCTCCATATAGATACCGTTCACGCGATGAAAAGATTGGGCGGTGGTAGACAGCAGCGCAAAAGGAAACTCGAAGAAATTGAGATATCCAGTAGTGCACAGCCCAGCGTCGATCCTGGGGCAGCAGGCAAGGCCGCCCTTTTAGATTCAGACCTCGCTAGGAAGTTGGTCATTAAGTGGGCCTGGGGGTTTATGAGCGCCGTTGAGATTCAGTCAATAGCGGCACGGGCGCACACCGACATGGTCGCACTTTGCAAAAGACTTGGTGTTCCAGAAAAGGCCGACGAAGCTGTGCCATCGTCTATTCGGCATCTTGCATCATTGGGCCATTGGGGCAAATACAAAGGTAATGTGTCCAGGGAGTTTCGCAATTGGATTGGCGAGCCCGCGTGCCCCCCTGCTCGCATATTCCACTCCTGGGTGAGAGTTCACAAACCCAGGGGGACCGCAGTGTCTATTCGGCAGAGTGAGGTGAAGATTCTGGATGCGCACATGACATTCTCGTACCTTTTCAGATATGACAGAGCGCGGTTCAACGAAAAGTTCTTGGGCCCAGACGGATCAGAAGAGACGTTGCACGCGTTCTGGAGTGAGGTAGTTCGCCGACGGGACCCGCGGATACAGAATCACCCTATGTGCCTCAAGCCAGGTTGGACTAGAAGGTGCGTCCCGCTCGCCATTCACGGCGACGCCGTGCCAGTGGTTCGGGTGGGGAAGCCTGGGTCGGAGAGCTTGGAATGCATATCTATACAATCTCTTCTAGCTAAGGGACCGACGTTGAAGGTCAAGTGTTTGTTGTGCTCGATGTTCGAGAACAACAAGGTTGTCAGCATCCCAGGCGTCCAAGACACGACAGAGACAATGTGGAAACACATTGCTGGTCTTTGAAGGCGTTGTATGATGGGCGGTTTCCTGCAACAGATTGGAAGGATGTCCCGTGGGACCCGCTCTCCAGCGAAGCAACCATTGCAGGGCAACGCTTGTGTTCTGAGGAGGAGGCGTTTTTCGGAGTGATCTGGTCCATAAAGGGAGACTTGGAATGGTACTTCAAGGGGTTAGGCCTCAAGAATTACAATCGGACTGACCCGTGCGAGTTCTGCCCGTGCGACAGAGCGCTGCCGAAAGCGATGTGGCCGACAAATTTCTCCCCCGCGGCAGCTTGGAAGGCGAGATTGCATACGGCGGCAGAATGGAGAGCTGGCAAGCCAACGCTTCACGCATTGTTCGCAGTGTTTCCATTTTTGTCATTGAACAACTTAGAGTGCGACGAGTTACACATCCTGCACCTTGGAGTTTTACAGTATTATCTTGGCAGCATTCTGTGGTTGCTGACATATGATTGCCTCGGCGGAACACCGACCGAGAATTTCGAGCTGGTGTGGAAAATGATACTAGATGAGTACAGAGGTTCTCCGAGCGGCACAGAGTTCACAAAAATGAGAATAACATCTTTCATCGACCCTAGCAAATGGAACGAAGCCTACCCAAGTTAAAAGGGAAGGGCTGTGAGGTGAAGTCTCTTATTGTGCCTCTCCATATCATTTGGGGAAAGCTGAAAAAAGCAGGCCACTTTTACGATCAGGTTGCCAACTCGCTCGATGCAATGACTAAAATACAGTTCATTATAGATGATTACAGCAATGACGCGTTCATTCCAGATACTGAAGCGGCCTCCTGCTTGTCTGAGACTGATAAGTTCTGTCGGGTGTATTGTTGGCTCACGAACGCGAGCAAGGCTCGCGACCAGATGTTGTTCACTCCAGCGCCAAAACTACATTGGATGTGGCACATGAGCTACAGAGCAAAGTACTTGAGCGTCCGCAGGGGCGCGACGTTCATTGATGAGGATTTCGTTAAGCACATGAAAAAATCGGCGGCAAATCAGTGGCAGGCACAACCATGCACATGGTACCGAATGTGGTTGTCGAGAAGTATCGGTGGGGCATCAGCCTCGAGTGATAGCGCGTGCCCAGCACTTGGTTGGGCACGAGAAAACAACAGACATCATCGTCACCATCATAATCATCGTCATCAGCATCATCATCATCATAATCATCATCATAGTAATAATAACATCATCATCATCATCGTCACCACCATCATCATCGCCACCATCATGCCCCCCCCCCCCTCCGTGGCCCTGTCGATCGACGAGGGCGCCGCGGCAGTGGCCAGGACAGCCGCCGCCCGCGCGACCCAGACGGGGCGGGGGGATGAGGAGGAGGTGGAAGAGGGGCAAGGGCGGCGGATAATACGAGCGCAAGGGGACGTGGGACGGGAGGGGGTGGATGACACGGATGAGGAAGGGGGGCGGAGGAAGGGCGACGGAGGAGGACCAGCGTGAGCGTTTTCGATCAAGACCCTGAACAGCTTGTTGTCGGCCGTGGTCCTGGGGCCGCCTGGGCCTTCGGGGGCCGAGCCTCCGTCCTGGCTGTGTTTGGGGTCTTCTGTTTGCTTTATTTTCAATGGTTTTAGGTTTTTTTTTTTTGACGCCCTCTGGGGGGCGTCCAGTGTGGAAAACACACACGACAATAAATAATGATGTGATCAATTTTCTGTTGAACTGATTTTCCGATTCTGGTTTGCTGGCTCTTCGTCCTGAGTCCCCCCTCCTCTCACTATTCGCACGGCTCGCGCCGACTCCGCCAGCCGATGTCCCCGCGCGGTTCGCGTCCGCGGCACTGGGCGCTCATGGGGGCCCACATTGGGAGGGGGGGCCTTGAGGCCCAAAGACGACTCCACGCGGGCATCCAAAATAAAAAACGAGATGGCTTGTGGTATGCATTCGTGGGTTTTGGTTGGGTTCGGCTGGGGCAGTCCTGGGGCTTTCCTGAGCCGTCGCGTTCTTTCCTGAGGGCCTCTTGGGCCGTACCCTGCGGGCTCCTTGGTTGTTCCCCAGGGACATGCCCGAAATTTCCTGGTCTCGATTCAGGCGTCAGCGATGCCCGCCCTCTGCTAGGCGGCCAGAGACAGCTCATGGGGGGCTCCGCAATGCCCCAAGATTGCCCCGAGAGAGCAACGAGAGGGGCCCAATGAGGAGGAGGAGGAGGAGTAGGAGGAGGAGAGGAGGAGGATTACTGAATTTATGGATCGCCAAGCACTGCAGCCTTCAATCGGGAAGCTGCCTTGTAGGAGAGCGTTCGGCAACCGCGGAAAACGACGGATAAGTTATGTTTAAGAATCTATGGTAAGTTCAAACTAAGTTAAGTGATTTTCTCCCCCCCACAACGAATGTAGATCCGTTCAAACTAAGATACGTGCAACAGAGCAGAGATTTCTGATTACATTCATCCATGTATCGAAAATGTTGCGGCGTTTCCAACAGCTGGTCGGCCTCGCATTGGATCGTCGCACGTTTCTTGCCTTAGGCCGCATTTAGCATGTACTTAAAATGCCCTGCCCTGTTGCACTTAACTTAGTTTGAACTGATCTACATTAGTTTTGCTGGCGGGTTCACCTCAGTTTCTTAGAACTTAACATAGCTTCTTAAACTTAACTTATCCTTTGTTTTCCGTGGGCGCCGGATGCCCAGGGCGTTGGGGCGGGAGCGTAAACGCGCGAGCAGACGCTTGTTTGCCGCCCGGGCGCCCTTTAAAAGAACCTCGGTGGACTTCTCTTGCGGAAATGTAGCAGGCGCGCCAATGCCCGACACCGGTAATTCACCCAGCAGGGGCGCCCCCTCGCGCGCGACGGGCGCGCGATGGCAAACGACGGCGGCACGTGGCACGCCTGACGAAAGAACTCCACGCATTCGCGATCAATGTGTCCAATGCTGGCCGCCAACTCTGCAAGCAGCAGCCCGTTGACACACCAGGCGACCCCGCGAACGCCTTCGTCTGCGCCGCGGCGCCACGCCTCGATGGCGCCACTCTGCTAGAGCTGGCGGGCCCGAGTTTCAAGGCGCCAAACGGCTTCTTCGCGCGCTCGCCAGACCGCGCCGGGCGCGCGCTCACTGATTCAGCGCGCCGCGTCTGAGACGTCTGTCGCCAACGTGATCTTCTTTTCAAATTCGCATGTCCTGCCTTGGGCTTGAGGGCGCACTTTGCGCCGCCCCGCGCCGGCGGCGCCGGCACGGGCGGCGCGCCCTTCGCCGTGCAACGTCGTTTCGGCGGCGGCGGCGGCGCCGGTATGATGCTTGACCGTTGTGGCCGCACCACCATTATACAAAAGTGCGAAGACTGCGCAACCGTGAGCCCCTGCGCGCCCTCTCTTGCAACAGAACTCTGCCGCCGCTGACTCCACGAGAGGCGCGACACCGCCGATGCGCGCGTTTGCGGCGGCAACCGATGCCACCCGCCACACTCCACCAATGCGCGTGGGCAGGACGAGGGCGCGAGAGCATTGGTAGCGCACCCCCAAGCCGAGCAGGGCCTCGCACGAGAAGCCCTGGCCTCTGCGGGATGCTTGCACGCCTTCCGCGGGTGCACCCACCGCGGATAAGGCGAGACCAGACCTGCGCGCAACGCCGCGCGCCGCGCCATGCGCGCGAGCAGGAACGCCACGTGCCTTTGGACGGGCCGCGCGCGAATGGCCCTCTCCCCATAGAAACGCAACCGCAGGCGAATGCGTCAAAATGCCTCAGCGCGAGGCCGGCGCGCTGCGCCAGGCAAGAAAGCCACGCAGGTCACGGGCACCGCCTGCGTTATCTGCAGCAGCGCCTGCCGCGCGCGCGGCCGCGGAGCGAACGGCGCGACCGCGCAAACATTGCGAGGGCGCCGCGAATCGGGGACGTCAAGCGCTCCCCTACTTCTTGGCCCATTTCGCGGGCCGGGGCGGCGCGCGCGGCGCGTCTGGCGCCGGCCTCTTCGAGCTGCCCCACGCGCCCCTCTTCCACGTAGATCGGCCCCAGCCGCCGCTGTGCCAGGACGCACCGGAATGCAAAGAGCGCGTCTCCGCCGCGCCCTTGTTCGGCGCGGCGCGGCCACTGCCGCGGCCGTTGCCCGCGGGCGTGGCCTGGGCGGCCTGCCCCTGCGCCTGCAAACGCAACTGTCACGCACGACGCGCGACGCCCCCGGCACGCGCGGGCGACCTTGGCTGCGCGGTCGAACTCGTTCTCGGCAGACCGCAGAAAAAAAGCGCGACCGCGGTCGCGTCCGACGCACTCTGGCGAACGGACGCCCCGCGCGTCGCCCCCAGGGTTGGTCCAGAGCCGCACACTGGCAGACAGCGGACCACACCCCGGCCAGCCGCCCCACCTTAAGAGTGCACGCTAGGCAGGCGGGGCGCTGCAGACATGACCGGGCGCTTGAGAACCCGCCCCGCGGCCAGGCGGCAAAGAGGAGACATCACGACCGTGCACGGAGGAGCGGAGGGAGGAAGGACCCCGACGCACGGCCGCGCGGCACGCCAGCATGCCCGCGCGGGGCCTGGCCCGCCCGACGTAGCGGCGGCGCGTGGCGGGTGGACATGCGGGCGCCCGCCATCGCGCGGTGCGCCGACGGCGGGACACTCCCGCCTGGGGGCGTCGACTTATGACTTGCAATAACAAGTTATTACTGCCCAAGAAGTCGGATCTAGAAAAGTGGTCCGCCCTTGGGCGAGAGCGTCATTCTGAACGAAGGGAGAAAAGCCGCGATCCGGAAATGAGGCCCGCGCTTCAGCGCGAGCACCATTTAGGAAGGACAGAGAACGTTTGGATTGTAACACGCGTGAGACAAAACAACAATCGTTGACATTATGTTCCTCCTCCTCCTACCCCTATTCCTCCTCCTCCTCCTCCTCCTCCTCCTCCTCCTCCTCCTCCTGCCTCCACCTCACAGCGTCTTGACAGTATGCTAGACAATAATGATCGAATACTCGATTAGCCTCAGGCGCAATCAAAACACGCAGGAGGCAATATTGTCGGTACCCCCGAGTTGCAGGCGAGGCGCAGCTGCTGTGTTCAGGAACCCAAAGACGAAGATTGCGTATGCTGTGCGATATCTCGATACTCACATCACCCCGACTCAGGCGTTCAGTCGAAAGCTGAATCGGAGGATCGTCGCGATGAAGGCTTTCTTCTTTCGGCTAGGCAACTTCTGGATCCAGACGGGGGATCCCATACGATGGAGGAGGCGTGTGCTGCTGTGTCATATACTCAACACGGCCCTCTCAAGTGTCGAGGCGTTCCTTCATAGCTCAAACCAACGTCAGACCTTTCAGTACACTCTCGCTGCACTGGCTCGGAAGGCAACGAGAGGAGAGGCTAGCTGGGAGGATGACCAAGGAAGGCGTCGCTCGCTCTCGTCCGCGCAAGCTTAGTTTTTTGGGGAATGGTCCCCATCTCGGTCGAGCTCCAGGTCAGGTGCCTTCGATGGTTCCAAGCGTACCTTCGACTCAGCACGATCACGCACCACATCTTGCGGCACTGCTCGGCATCATGAACGGGGAGGAGGTCTTCACGGAGCACAGCACGATTCACCCACAGGCACTCCCATGGGCTGTTCAACAGCAGGAAGACATCTACACGATGGAGTTCAGAGGCTGCGGATATTTGGGATAGGCCTAGGGAGTTCGCCCAAATACTGATCCAGATCGAGGCGATTCAATCATCTCAGGCGGTCCATGGTGCGGTCAAGCTCTCCCGGGCCTTCACCACATGTAACCAGCGCATCGTTTGTCATGACATCTTCTGGGACAGAAAAACTGCAAAAGCAGTTGCACGGGTCCATCTTACACGGCACACAACGATCACGCGTGCTCCCAGCTTCCTGAGGTTCCAGAAGCTCGACCGGGGCGAGCGAATGGACGTGGAATGAAGTCCCAGATGCTCTCTGGCCTATGGCGTGGCTATTCCCGATGGGCAAACGCAAGGCACTGGAGGAACGAGACGGATCATCCCAAACCAAAACGCTAGTCACTGCAGCCCGTGGTAGCGACGGAGGCAGAGGAGGAGCAGGAGCAGGATCTTCCAGGTACCAGACAGCTGCGCTGGACAACCCGACCGTGCAGCGGATAGCACTTCAGACGCTTGCCGACTCCAGGAGCATCGCAGAGCTCGAGGCCAACGCGAACGACGCCTCCCTGCTGGCTCCGGAGACGTGGCTGGCCAAGGCAGGTCTGTTGGCCAACGAGCTCTACACGAAACTCACCGTGGAGGACAAGAAGAAACACGGATCCGACCAGACCGTAGACATCGCCAGCCTGGACCCCCCATTCACCACCGCGCTTCGTCATGACGAAGATTCGCAGGCGCGCGACCGAGGGAGCTCGCAAAGACAAGATGAAACTGTTCTGTACAAGGTGCTCACACACACACACATCAAGGACAAGACGCCAGCGGACCTCAGCTCATTCGCCACGTCTCGTTCCAGGTGCCACGAGGGAAGAAGAGCAGGCGAATGGAGAACATGGTCGAGCTCGAGCTGAACGTCATCACGACTACGACGGGAGGCAGCCTGCTCCAGACGCTGCTGCACCGCACGCTGCAGGAGATGAACGCTCAGAGGCTGGAAGGGACCGCGCCCAGGAGCCAGGCAGAGCACAAAATCCAAAAATGGTCCACGAAAAGACTGTTTAGAGTTCGAGGAGATTGATTGGCATGGCGAAGTGAAGAGAAATTTCTCGCATGTGCCACTGCCTCGAGCATGTCTTCTGGTGGGTTCCTGAGCGCACCTTCATCTGAGCCACGCGGGGTAGCAGCTTCGTCGGCAGGCAACTCGAGTTCCGTTCAGGTCAGCTCCAAGATACAGAGCAGTTTGCTCAGCTCTGACGCTTCTCGTGGTGAATCGCTGGGGATGTCTTCTGCCGTCGCCACGAGTGCACCGCTGGGCGCACACTGCCGTCTCTCGTTCCGCTTCCTGTTCCCTGCACTCTCTGAGGCCTTCTGGTCAGCGCCCGCCTAGGACGGAGCCAGTACCGCACAGGTCGTCCTCTACCCCTCCCCCGCTCCGGCTTCCCTCCAATCGCTGCCCGTGCGCCAAGGGGTCCCGTCAAAGCCACTCGTGCCACAAGAGGGCATTGGTCCGTCCGGATCGCGGGTGCTGGGCGGGAAGCAAGGGGGAGGGGGGAGGGGGAGGGCGGGGGAGGGCGGGGAGGCAAGGGGGGGGGAGGCAAGGGGGGGGGGGAGGGGGAGGCAAGCGGGGAGGGGGAGGGGGGGCAAGGGGGGGGGTGAGGGTGAGGGCGGAAAGGCGTGCGGCCGCCGCTGCTGATCGCGCCCTTGGGCGCGAGAGCTCGGCCGTGGAGCCGAGGCGTGGCAGCCCACTTGGGGCGCGGGGGGGGGGGCCGACACGCCGCCGCAGCAGCAGGCAGTGCTGACGCCCGCGGGCGCCCCAAGAGGGGCCTGCCTCCCGGAGGGGTCTGCCTCGGTGCCCGCCGAGGGCCCTCCCGACCAGGGGCCTGCTGCGGAGGTCTCGCCATTTCAATCGCGGACGGTTACGCTGCCGTCTTCGTCGTCGCAGGGACGAGCAAATCGGCCTGTAATCGTCGCGGGCATGCTTGTCTCAAAGTTTGGGATCGTCCCCGCCGTTTCAGATAAGGTGAGAGATGCCTCCTCCTCCCTCTTCATCTGATCCACATCCTTTCGCATCGCATTATCCTCACTGCTCCTCTACTCTCCTCCGCTCCTCCCATCGCCTAATCCTCCTTCGCATGCTACTCCTCGTCGTCGTCCTCCTTCTCCACTACCCTCCATCCTCCTCCTCCCCCTCCTCCTCATCCTCCTTCTCCTCCTCCTCCTCCTCGTCCTCCTCCTCATCCTCCTCATCTTCAGCATCATCATCCATCTGCTGATCCCTTTCTTCTCCTCCTAAGACACTTCCTTGTCCTGCTCATTCTCCTCCTCTTCCTATTCCTCCTCCTCTTCCTCATCTTGTTTAATTTCCTCCTTCCTCTCCCTCCTCATTCACCTCCCTTCTCATCCTTCTTGATCCGGCAGTGCCCCTCCCTGCGTAAACCCCTCGGCGACAACAACGACGACGAACCACCACAACCGCGACGACAACGACAACCGTATCTACCACGACGACGGCGTTGACGACGACGACCACGACGAAGATCCCGACCACGACGATGACGACCACGACCATGGCGACCATCTCCAACGCCACCACCACGATGACCACGACGACGACGCTCACGACTACTACGACGATGACGACGACGACGACGACGACGACGACGACGACCACGACGACGACGACGACGACGACGACGAACAACGTTGACGACCATGACGACGAAGACCACCACCACCGCGCCTTTGACGACGATACGAAAGACTACATCGCTGTCCTAATGCATGGGGAGATAGAAAGACACCGCTCCCCCAGCAGGCCACCCATGAGATCCAAGAAGGCGAGAGCGAGGAACGGCAGCGGTATCGGCACTCGGAGAGTGAAACAAGGACCACCGCCACCGAGAATCCACCATGGGGCAGGGGGGGGGCAGGGCAACCTCAGGGCGATGGCACAACCTGGGCGCAACCGCAGCACAGGACGACGCTCGGGCGTCAAGCCGCCCAGTGGTCGCCCTCCCCCCCGACGGGCTCTCTGTGGCGGTGGTCCTTGTGAAATAGAGCTTCGGGCTGCCCACAGACAGCCCCCCAGACAGTCCTGGCAGGCTTCCACGGGCACCCCGCCTTGCCCAGGGCGCCCTCGCCCCAGGGGGGCGCTGCCTGCGCGCAAGCCGAAGCCTTATAACCCGTTCCGGCGGTCCCTGCCCCACCTCGGAGGTGCCTCGCTCCCCCGAGCGCGAGGGCTGGACACGAGTGGCTCTCGGGCTGCAGCTCGGGCCTGCAGCGGCCCGTCGGAGCGATCCCGGCGCCCCCGGAGGGCTCTCGGCGAGGCGCAGCTGCTGGAAGGCATCCCGGGGGCCGGACGTTCGCCGATGGCCGCCGCGACGAGCGTCCGAACCTGGGGGCGGCTGGGCGGTCTGAACTGGACGGGCCCCGAGAAGAGGCGGTCACGGCCGCCGTCGTGGTGCGAGGGCGCCTCCCTCGAGCGGCGAGCTCGCCAGCCAGCCCGCCAGCCCGCCCAGCAGCAGCGCCGCGGGCCGGAGGCCGCAGAGCACGACCGTGGCCCCGACAACGGCCTCTCTCGGAGCAGGCGCCGTCGCCGCCGCCGTGCACACGTGCTCGCGCCGCGGGGGGGGAAAAAAAAAAAAAAAAAAAAAAAAAAAAAAAAAAAAAAAAAAAAAAAAAAAAAAAAAAAAAAAAAAAAAAAAAACGGGACCGGTGCTGGCAAAGGTCGGCCTCCCGGCGCCCTCGTCGGGCCCCGGGGCTGTCAGAAGACGGCCCAGGATGAGAAGCGCACCCTGGCGAAGGGGCCGGGACTTCCGGGGGCCCCAGATTGACAAACGTGCCATCGTCGTATCATCGCCGTCGATTCTCGTCCGAGTCGATCGATCGTCCTCACCGATGGCACCGTCGCCGTCGAATACATCGTCGACATCGTCGTCGTCGCCGTCGTCGTCGGCGGCGGCCTCGTCGTCGTCATCCTCGTCGACCTCCTCGTCCTCGTCGTCGTCCTCGTCGTCGTCCTCGACGTCGTCCTCGACGTCCTCCTCGACGTCGTCCTCGACGTCGTTCTCGCACACCACCGTCGATCTAGACGCCGTCGTCGTCGTCGTCATCGGCGTCCGCGTCGTCGCCGTTGTCGATCGGGCGTCATCAGTCGGTTGGAATCGTCGACTTGGACGTCGTCGTCGCCGTGGTTCTCCCCGCCGACGTCGTGAACCGAACTAAACTCGCTTCTGGAGGCTGTCGGGCCTTCCTGGTTCCTCCTGCGTGCGCCCTCGCGACCCGCGGGTGGATCCGCCCCGAAGTCCTGGCAAGGACGCGCCCTGGAAGAGGTCAGGCGGGGTCGTGGTCGCCGCCACCGCAGTCGCCACCGTCCGCCGTCGTCGGCGCCGTCGCCGTCGTCGTCGCCGCCGTCGGGGGGGGGCAGAAAGTACCAATACTGCTACTCCCCGGACCTTTGCCAGGGCGCGTTCTCACCAGGATCGCAAGATGATTGCAGACGTGGCGACGAAAGCTTTCCAAGACGACTGAACCAACGCCTGGGCATGCAGCTTTCAGGGGCGTCGATCGCCCACCCATGGAGCACAGCATCAAAAGCAACCCCTCCTCTTCCTCCCATTCCTCCTCCTTCTCCTCCTCCTCCTCCTCCTCCTCCTTGTCCTCCTCCTCCTACTCCTCCGCCTCCTCCCCTCTTCGTCCTTCTCCTCCTCCTCCTCCTCCTCCTCCTCCTCCTTGTCCTCCTCCTCCTCCTCCTCCTCCTCTTCCTCCTCCTCCTCCTCCTCCTCCTCCTCCTCCTCCTGCTCCTCCTCCCCCCCCTCCTCGTCCTTCTCCTCCACGTTCCCCTTCCATGCTCCTCACGCATCCTGTTGACCCACAAGCGGCCTCCAAGGCATCTGCGAGCCCCTTCTTGCAGGGAACCACGTCGGGAGTCGTCGCGCCCCCCGACAGCACAGACCGCGCAGCGTCAGCGGCCTCGGCAGCCCCAGCGCAGGCGAACGGGGACGCCCTGATGAACCGGTGCAGCTCCTGGGGGGAGTTTGCAATAGCTACTCTGCGTTCGGCAATAGGACTAGTATTATCTCTCCTCCTCTTCACCCTTCACCTCCTCCTCCTCCTCCTCCTCCTCCTCCTCCGCTTCCTCCTGCTCTCCTCCTCTCCTCCCTCCCCGTCCTCCTCCTCCTCCTCCTGTTCCTCCTCCTCCTCCTCTCCTCCTCCTCCTCTCCTTCCCTCCCCTCCTCCCCCTCCCTCCTCTCCTCCTCCACCTCCTCCTCCTCCTCCTCCTCCTCCTCCTCCTCCTCCCCTCCTCCTCCTCCCCTCCTCCTCCTCTCCTCCTCCTCCTCCTCCCTCCTCCTCTCCTCCCTCCCCCCTCCCCCTCCCCCTCCTCCTCCTCGTATTAGCCTTTCATTAGTAGTATCAATATTAGTATTATCATTAGTATTATTCATATTGGCATTAGTATTATTATCATCGTCATTATGCTTATATTCTTACTAGTAAACGAATAGTAGTATTACTAATAGTATCGTTATTAGTAGTAGTAGTAGTAGTAGTAGTAGTAGTAGTAGTAGTAGTAGTTGTAGTAGTAATAGTAGTAGTAGTAGTAGGAGTAGTAGGAGTAGTAGTAGTAGTAGTAGTAGTAGGAGTAGTAGTAGTAGTACTAGTAGTACTAGTGTTAGTAGTAATACTACTACTATTATGTATTAGTATTACTTCTACTATTACCATTAGCATTATCATTGTTCGTAGTATTAGTAATAGTAGTGGTAGTAGTAGTAGTAGTAGTAGTAGCAGTAGTAGTAGTAGTAGTAGTGGTAGTAGTAGTAGTAGTAGCCGTAGTAGTAGCAGTATTACTAGCATTCGCATTATTAGTATTATTAGTGCTGGTATTAGTAGTATTAGTATTCGTACTCTTATTAGTATTACGATAGTACTGGTAATCATGCTATTGTTATTATTACGCATGGTATTAATATCAGCCTTCGTAAGAGTATTACTATTACTAGTTTGAATCGTATTATTAGTATGTGTATCATTGTGCGTATTACTCGTATGTTCATTATTAGTATTCGTAGTATTATCAGTAATAGTACCATCGTTCTCAGTTTAGTACTATTCTTCTCACAATTAGAAGTATCCTGATTCTCTTTCTTTTTATTATTGTTATACTTCGTCAAATGTCTGCCATTCTTCTTATTAGTATTCGTATAACTCATCTTAGCGTTATTCTTCGTATTAGTCGTCTCATTATTATTCTTATTACTCTTCATAGTATGATCGTTACTTGTCTTATTAATTCCCTTATTAATGTTGTTATTATTCTTCTGAACATTATTATACATTCCCTTCTTATTATGATTATTATTATTCCTCCTCTTCCTCCATCCGTGGCCACTGTGGTCCAAGATGCTTGTGCAAGAGGGCATCCGCGCCCTCGTGCCAGAAGTGATACCGCTGCCACCGCGGCAATTGTCAGTCAGCGCGGCCTGCCAGCCCAAGCCAGGACCGCCCGCGCCAGCGCGCGGGCCGCCCTGCCACACGGCGCGCGAGGAGGAGCTTCACTCTACAGGTGGCCAACAGGCGAGAGGCTTGTCGGCACCATGGTTCAGGAGGGCCCCATCCTGCCAGGCCCTAAGAAGCCTACATGGGGACGCGTGCGCGCGAGGGTCATCAAGCAACTGGGCGAGCCGAATTTGCTGCTGATGCGGAGCCTCAGCCCCGACATACATCATCAACCGCACGCAAAAGGCAGCCGAGGCCCAACAGCAGCAGCGTGCTCCGTTCCGTTCAGTTGGCGGAGCGGGCTTAGGGGCAAGGCCACCCCTGCGTCATGGAGCACGGACGACAAGGCCACGCAGCAGCAGCTGGAGGCCATGTCGCTCGAGCTCAAAAAGATCAAGTCGCCCAAGTCCGAGCGCGCCAAGTCCGCGGGCAAGGGTGACAAAGACAAGGACGACAACGACAAAGGATGAGAAGCGTGAGAAGCTCCAGAAGAGGATCACAGTTTGGGAGCAGCTCACTAAGGACATTAGCCATTTTGACGAGTCGGACCCTGGACTCCCTGGATCGCGACAGCAGCTCGAGGATATTCGGTCGCAGCGTCGTGCACTTCAGCCACCTGTGTCTGCGCACAAGACTGCCCTCGCCAAGCTGGAGAAGCACCGCGCACAAAAATATCGATTTGGGAAAGAGCTGGCTGAGCACAATGCAAGGTTCCAGAAGCTCCAGAACGATATCCTCGGAAAGAAGTCCGCAATTGAGGCTAAGGCCAAGGAGATCGGCGTTTTGGAGGAGGAGGTCGAGGCTAGCGCAGCTCAGATTCGTCAGCAGCGAGGCGAAGCGCGAACTAATGATGCATTCTCCCCCCAACCACTGCTGCCCGAGGATTTCCGGCGCACGCATCTGGAGCCAACGAAGTGGCCGCCGGTCCTCACTTGGCAGAGTTGGTTAAGCAGTTGCTAAGCAATGACATGTTTGCCAAGCTTCAGAAGCTCCTGCACCCGGCCATCAACACGAAGCTCGGGAAGCCCAAGGCGGAGCAGGATGTACACATGGCTGATTCTCAGGGTGGTGATGATGTTGATGCTCACGGCGCAGGCGATTGCCCCTCCGGTGATGGCGGGCAACCTGCAACTCCTGAGGAGGGGGCATGATGCTGGAGATTCATCCGTCAAGCGTCCACCCCCCGAACTGTCGAGAGAGGAAATGAGCGAATTGTGGGAGAAGTTTCAGCGAGAAGAAGGAGTTAAGGTCGAGCTGTTGCACGGCCTCGTCAATGAGCTGCACGTGGCCAAATTTCGGCGAGAGGGGTGTTCCTAACCGCCTGCCGCGAGTTAGTGTCTCGTCTGTTGTTGGAGGCACTACCCGAGGAACTGATGCGCCCGATAGTGACCACGCAAGCACGGCCACCCTAGACCTTCATTGATAAGCAAGGAAAGCAAACGTCGAAACGGAGGTTGGGAAGAACTTGCGCGCTGGCGGCGTTAGCCCAGGAGGTCGGTTACGCGGCAGCTGATGCTGAAGAACTGTCCAGTTGGGCCGCCGGGAGAGTTTGGAATTGCATTGTGGAACCTGGGTATCCGACCCAAGGTTGTCTACCTGGTGCTCGCAAAGCTGCATTTGCGCGCGCCGAGGCCGCCCTTCGCAAAGCACCTGCCCCAGCGTTGGCAGCAAGCCGCGCACTACATGTGATCACTGATGTTCAGGGTTGGCCCGCAATCAATATTATCGATGCGCAAACCCACTGCGCGGAGGGCATGACGGCCCGAGCCGCTCAGATATTGTCTCGCACTGGTCAAGCGCTTGCGGGGCAGGTTGAGACATGCATAGTGGGGGGAGATTGGAACACGGATCCAGGCGCTGTCAATCATGCCCCCTTTCCGCCAGCGGCCCAGACTTCGCCGGATGCGCCCGCGTCGGCAACGTGTCGAACGACAGCGCCGTGTAGTACCATTGATTATGTTGGTCGTTCTGCCGCTGCAATGAGGTTGCTTCAGAAGGTTACTGTTGATTCGAAGTGGGCCATCAAACCTCATCGACCTGTGGCTTTGAAGCTTGTCGCGACTGGAAATAGGGTCGAGGTGCTATCTTATTCTGTTGCGCCGAAGCTATCCGCGCAGGCCGTCGTCGGTCCTCTTCTTTCGGATGACGATTGGTCGTCAGAGGAAAAATATGTAAAGTATGCGGCGGCTGCTTTGGAGAGAGGCCGAGACTGACTCGGCGCCGGGTTTCTTGACCTTGGCACGGGGCAAGTTCGCCACCAAAGCCGCGGCGCGCATCGCACACGCAACGGGAGCAAGCATCAGCAACGGCGGTGCCTTTGCTCGTTGCGCACTGCCACAGCGGGTGGACGTTACGCATGAAGGCGAGGATGCTGAAGGTAGTGAGGCGCAGGCTGGAATATGGAAGTGGTTGTTCGATGGTTTGTCTGGCATCCTTGCCTTGCGCAAAAGCGCGGCGGAACCCCGGGCCCGCCGCGAGATGCTTGCAAATGAGCCGATGATCTCCCAGACGACGGCCTACCCCGGCAAAACTTGTCTGCGCGACTGGACAGTAGTGCCACTCATGCGCGGAGGACTGTCCTGGGAGACTTTCATCCCGATCATGCGCGCGAGCGTCGAGGAGTGCGACGATGACACCCGCGCCAGTCAGCATGCGGCCGACGGGGGTTCTGCTTCGAGATGGAAAGGCCGGCACCAGCAAGCGCGCACGGGCGGGGCCCGCGCCATGCACATGCTCACAGCTGTCGAAGATGTTCGACAACCCACGGCGGTCAAGCTAGATAACGGTCTCTCATCTGCGCATCCGCACATGATTGTGGATGCCGCGGCCGCTGAATACTCCAGCCTTTGGGGGGCAAACACGGCGGCGCCAGTTGCGCGGGCCCCTGACAGGCCGCCGCTCCCACGAGCGACGCCAGAGGAGATTCGCGACGTCGCCAGCTCTTTCTCGACCACGACGTCGGAACGCTTGGATGGGCTTCATCCTCGGCACTTGCTTTTTCTGAGCGACTGCAATCTTACTGTTGTGAGCATCCTGGTTCTAGCTTTTGAATCATTGCGCGCGCCACCAAGCAAACACTGCGGGCCTCGACGCCGACGCCCCCCTTGCCGCAGGGGGGGGGGGGGGCGGGGGCATTGGCTCATAGCTCTGCGCGAATCAGTCTACCGCGCGCGGCAGCGACCGCGACGACCAGCTCTTGACCCACTTCAGCGCGCGTTAAGCAGGGCGCATTGGGGAGCCGCGAGCGCGGTCGTTCGACAGTCGATTCTTCACGGCGCGAGCGGCAGCACGAGTGGAAGCATGCGCCCAGCAGAGCGTAAGAGCCTGCAGGTCAGCAAGTATTACGAGACGACAGAACCGCGCGAGGCACGCGAGAAGTTCTGCAGATTCCAGGCGCCGCTCCCAGTTATAAAGTCCCCCTTCAACACGTGGTCTGCCCCGCGGACTGCCACGACGCCGCAGTCGCGCGCCCGCGCATGCTGAGAAAGATTTCACCGCCAGAGACGCGCGCGCAGACACGGGCATTCAGGCGCGCGCGGCGGGGGGGCACGACCGTCGCGCGACGCCGCGTGGCGAAGTGCATTTTCAAGTTACATCGACGACAGCAGCGTTGGCATCGCGGCTGACACGAATGAGCAACTTATTGAATTGGCGGTAAGTGCAGGAACTGCTTGTCAGAAGACGGCTCCACGCCTCCGCGCGACTTGCAACGGTAAGTTGGTCGTTGTGTGTTCTGATAGCGGTGTCGGCCACATCGTCGCTGAGAGGCTTGGTTTGAAAGCTCAAGCTGATAAGAAGTCAACTCTTTCTTTTGGGAATGATCTTGCTGGCGGTCGAATGCGTGCTGCGCCGAAGGTTCGTTCCAAACAGAAGAACCGTCTAGTGCGCTTCAAAGCCTGAATCCAGAAGTTATGTCGGCATTAACGTGCAGCACCAGTCCAGAGAGAAGCCCGCGCTGGAGAAAATGTCCGCACGGGTGCAAATGCAGGGCTCACATACGGCATAGAGACCAGTAGTCTTGATGGCAGTGACTTGCTTGCTCTTCGCAAAGGAAATTTCAAGTGTGCCAGACCCTGTCACTGCGGATCGGCAAGTGCGAAAGTGGTACTCGAGGGTGATCCAGTGATCAAGCAGGCGTTAGCTCCTGCCCTGCATTGGTCACGCATGCTTCGGATTGCAGTCACGCGGCCAGCAGATGCGCTTGTTCCTCTTGGTCTTCTGCAGCCGTGGTGGAATCAGGACCGCGAGGACGAGATCTCAACGATTCGTCTTGGAAGCTATCGCGCGGTCCCCATCGAACGCGCTGCGCTATGTGTCCGACATGTCGGTTGGCCAAATGTTAATTGGTGCACATGGCGAGATCATCGAGGTACGGTTATACCGCTGTTGCAGTTCACCCCTTGTGTGCTGGAAATCATGGTGTCTCAATGGCTACACCGTCAACATGAGTTAGCATTGCAGAGCGGTGCGGACAGCCAGATGGCACACGCATGACGATTGATACGTTGAAGCCTCTTGCCCGCGCGGAGAACAGGAAGCTAGCGACGAATCAAAAGTTCTTTGTCAAATCGTTTGTCGCTGGCTGGCTGCTGGACTCGTGAGCGCGCACGACTACGCGGGCACGAGACCGACGGCAAATGCGACTGTGGCGAGGCTGGCACGATCCACCACAGGTTGTTTTCACGTATGACGATTAATGCCGTGGCGGCTCGCCAAGAGTCGGGTGTCTGCAAGTTTCGTTCAGCGCGGGATCGATCAGGGTGCGGGCGCAGTGTTCCAGAATGGTTCTTTTCCATACTTGGGAAGTGGTATTCCTGCGATGGCGTCTTTCACGCAGTCTGGATGGTTCTCCGATTGGCATCGATCCCGATGGCATGGTCCAGAGAGCGTGTGTCCTCAGGCGCAGGCGATCCAGCACGCAGCGGGTGGATCGTGTTCCAAGCCTGTGCTGACCGAACTGCATCTTGCTGGCTGGGTGATAGTGCTTCTTGACCCAGATGGCCCAGACCCGCTCATGGCAGTGTATGGTACGGTACCAACTGCGATTCCTCAGACGTCTGTTGTGGTATAATACATGGGGGGTGCATATGCAGGCCAGGTCGCTGACAGGCCCACCACCATGTACTTCGACTACCTAGGTGTCGGCCGCGTTGCCGAAAAGACGCGTGAGCAACAGTGTGCAGATCGCTATGTGTATGCATGTGCGCAGGTGTTTGGCAACAACCCTCCAGGTCGCCAGTATGTGCAGGAAGCCGAGCACGTGAAACCACACCGCAGCGGAAGTGAGTATGAGCAGTTGACCCATGAGCGGCGACGCCTCACTGACGGCAATATTGCCGCAGGTGGTTTCGCGAAGCGTGCTGTGCTCACCAAGCACCAGCGCCCGAGCTTTGCCAGCGGATGGAGGAGCACGAATTGAGGACCTCTCCTTGTCGGCCTTGCCGCTGCTGTCCCCCCATGTTTTGAGCAGGAGGAGGGGTGGAGACGTCTGCCCATCGTTCGGCGCTGTCGTAACGCGAGGCGGGAGGGGTGGCACGACCGGGCGAGGTCGGACATAGGAGTGCGCTGCCGTGCGTGCCCGGCTACCCGTTAGGGCGATTCCGAGGACTGGCCACTGACAGGCTGCCGCGGCACTCTTGTGTTCTTGAGGCCGCGTGTGCTCCAACCCAGGTGAGCGCTGCCAAGCAGCAGCAGGCTCGGTTGACCAGCCAGGTTTTTGTGCGCATGCAGTGTGGGATCTGGGCCCAGCAACGTCGCAAGCTGACCCTCAGGAGCCCGCGCGCGAGGCCGACCCCCAAAGGCACGGAGGCCCTTCGGAATACGAGGAGAGGCATCGGTCCGCACCAGCGGCTGCAGCCGCGTGTTGCTTGCACGCTCCCCGCCGAGAGCATTGTGCCCACTCGTCGCGCAGCCCGCAGTGAGGCCACCCGCGCTTCGACTCGGCCGGATCCGAATTCGTTACATGCGCATGGGGTGAGAGTGGCCCCGCTCACCGAGGGAGTGCGCCAGCGCGAAGCTGCGCGACAGCCAGGCGGCCCAGCAGGTGGCGCAAGCGGCAGGGGAGCGCCATCGAACCCCGAAGGGCCGCCCTGGTGTGGGCCGTCAATCCTTGGCTGTCAAGCTCCCCAGCAGGGGGGCGAAAGCGGCAGGGGATGAAACAAACCCCA
Organism: Prorocentrum cordatum; assembly: GCA_963575745.1. Lineage (NCBI taxonomy): Eukaryota > Dinophyceae > Prorocentrales > Prorocentraceae > Prorocentrum > Prorocentrum cordatum. The sequence continues at coordinate 59,761 of CAUYUJ010002973.1, forward strand.
AGCGCCGCCCTGCTGAGGGCGCCAGTCAGGCGCCATGAGACGGGTCCGCTGCAGGCGTTGTTATTCTTCGTGTTCGTGTTATTAGTGTTATTATTCGTCTTGTTAGTATTCGCCTTCTCCTGATTTTCGTGTTCCCCATCATGGCCATCATTATCAGCATCATCCTCATCACCACAATAATCAGCATCAGCATCACCATCAGCCGCAGCATAATCACCATCAGCAGCATCATCATCATCAACAACAACAGCATCACCATCATACTTATCATCGTCATCATTATCAGCAGCAACATGATCATCATTATCATAAGCGTCACCACCACCACCATCATCCTCATCTTTATCATCAGCATCATCATCAGCATCATCACCATAATCATCATCATTATCATCAGCATCAGCCGCAGCATAAACATCATCATCATCATCATAATCAGCATCATCAGCAGCAGCATCGTCACCATCATCATAACCACCATCACCATCACCATCACCATCATCATCATCATCATCATCAGCCGCACCGTTCAAATCACCATCATCATCACCAGAAGCAGCATCAACAATCATCATCATCATCAGCAGCAGCATCATCACCACCACCATGTTCATCATCATCACCGACAGCCGGATCAACAACGACATCATCATCATCACCATTCATCAGCATCGTCATCATCAGCACCACCATCATCATCATCGCCACCACCACCACCATCATCATAAAACATCATCAGAATCATCATCGACATCGTCATCGTAATCGCCATCATCACCCTCCTCACCCTCCTCTTCACCGCCACCGCCACCACCATCACCATCATTATCATCAGCATCATCATCGTCGCCGTGTGGCCATCGTGATCGTCATCGTCGTCATCATCATCGTCATCATCCTCAGCCGCAGCCGCCTCCTCGTCGTCATGTCCATCGTCAGAACCATCGCCATCATGACCGTCATCGCCATCGCCTCGTCATCGTCATGGCCGGCATCATCGTAGACATCATCGACATCGTCATCATCCTCGGTACCCTCGGCATAACTGCGATCAACCTCACCATCGCCATGATCATCGCTCGCATTATCGCCATCAGCATCGCCATCGCCATCATCATCAGCAGCAGCATCAACATCAGCATCATATGCACCCTCATCATCATCAGCATCAGCATCACTGTCATCATCGTCATCATCATCAGCATCATCATCGTCATCATCGTCGTCGTCATCCCAATCAGCAGCATCACCATCACGACCCTCGTCATCGTCATATCACCACCACCACCCACCTCTTCCTGCTCCTGGGAACGACTACACGAAGGTCAGAGTCTGGCACCGATGCCAGGGCCCTTAAAGAGGGAAAAGGGGCTGGAAAGCTCACCCTGGACTGGGCCTAGACTCGTCTGGCCAAGCATCCCGATTGGGTGGGAGTAGTCCTCTGGCGAGCGCATCCAAAGCTTTCTTGCCAGCTCCTGTCGGGCGCTGGCAGGCCTTCCCCAGAACATTGAAGCGGGCGTGCCCCGAACCACCGCACACCTCACACCACCACAGCCCGCGCAGGCACCGAATTCTGTGCGAGCTGTGAATCTGATGGGGAAGGCCTCGACACGGGGCAGCTAGCCACTCATTGGTGGGAAGCTGGCGGGTCGGTGCCGTCAGGCATACAGTACAGAACGAGGAGCCTTGCCTTGGAACCACCTGGTGGGCGGTCGCTTGGCGGGCGCCCATTCGAGCTGCAATTCTTTCATCCCGTCGCGCCCTGGGGGCTGCGACCAGGTCTGCTGGGGTCGGGGCTCCCGGGGCCTTGGCGTCAGCCTGCCTGGCCAGGACCTCAACCATTCCTACCTCGAGCAAATGTTCCAGGACCTCCTTGGCCAGGGAATCGATTCGAGCAACCTCGGCGAGGGAGGCAGGGGGCAACTGGGCGAGGGCAGCTCCTCTCTTCGCCGCCTCGTCAGCCGCCTCATTACACTTGATTTCAGCTTCTGAAACTTGCCTGTCTATGTCAGCCTCCGTGAGGCGACTCTTAATTTTCTGAAACTGCCCCCCCCCCCCCTGGCCTGGAATAAAACTCATGCCAAAAACGGGCCCAGGCAGCCGCGTGCATAGGCTGCACCTGGCTAGGGCCATGGTGGATGGCTTTCAAAAGATAGGCACAGTCTACAATGAAAGTGGCTGGGCCTGCCGTATGTTTCTGGGCCTGCGCGAGGCCTTCAAGTTCAGCGAGGGGCACCGTCTGGCGCCTTCCGAGGAGCGGGCCCCAGGCTTCCCCGAGGATGGCACCCTGGGCCCAGACAGCAAAACCCCAGCCACACCTACGGAGCCTCAGGTCACTGGTGTAGTCGCCGCCACTGCCGTCGGTACCCACATAGGCAGCTGGGGGGAGCTCCATCCGCTGGTCCTGAGCAAAACCTCCTGGGCATTCAAACTTCCATTCGGGGAACTGGTCGATGTGTGGGTAAATCCAGAGAATCGGAACTATCCCACGATGACAGGGCCACTCCTCGTGCTCGCCTTGGACCTAGGGTGGGAGGTCGAAAGCCGTATGCTCCGTGGGCGCCAGACATGGGCACAACCACTGCTGGTGTATGATATCCTCGACGGGGAGCGGATAGTGGCGTGCTGCAGCGCATCGAGGGCATTTTTGTCGATCGGGCTCGGCAGGGTGTCGACGATCACCTGGCCACAGCGCGCCTGTAGCGATACGTTCGAGCAGTGCAGCGTGCCCATGACGCTGCGCACGCCGATGGGCACGGATGAGCTTCATGACAACTGTAAGATCTGCCCCATGCTCGAGGCCCTTCCCACAAAAATGCGGGGCTGCAAATTCTCGCCAAATCTGCTGCTCGAAAGTGCCCTCAACCTCGGCCAGTACACACTGCTGCCACCCTGGTTTAGATCCCGAGACCGCCTCCAAGTAGAACTGGGCCCTATCAGGTGGGGCCTCGTCGGGGACCAAGTGGTAGGTATCTCCATTAGGGGTCCTTCCACTGCCAGGGGGGCTGGGGACCCCACCCACCCTGAAGCAACGCGGTTACCAGAGCACCTATGGGACCTCGGACCTTGCCCCACGGGTGCACTGCAGCGCGCATGGCCTCGACGCACTTGGTCCAGGCGGCTTGGAAAGCAATCCGCTCGCGCATGAGAGCAGGGAGAATGTACAGCCATGTCTTGACCATGTCGTGCCGCGCAAAGAAAAGAGGGTCGCCTTTCTTTCCAGGGCCAAGTCGGATAGCTACTGTCGCACAGCCACCAGCTCTCTGCTTCCCCGCGAGTGCGGCCATCTTGGACCGAAGCTGCTTCAGCGCCGTAGGCGAGGCCCCTTGGGCCATCATTCCCCAGGAAGCTTGTGGCTTAACCCCCGTGGGGTTGAGCTTGCTGGCTTGGCTGTTGGCTTTCAGGAGCTTCTTGGCCCGCTCGGCCCTGGCGAAGGCCTTATTCAATCTACCTTTGGCGACCTTCGTAGATCGCCGTCCTGAAGCAAAATCAAGTCCGAGGTCTCTCGTCTTGGTGGTCAGCTGGATATGGATGTCAGCCTTCTGGAGGGCCTTGTGGATCCCTTGGACCAGGGCCTTGTTGCTACCGAGGAGCTGGGACTTCCCTGAGAGACGGAGACCTCGGGCTCTCATGTGGTGGACCAAGTCGATGGCGCCCTGGGTGGTGAGCCGATGCACGATGGCCTTGGGGCCTCTGGAGGACAGGGAAATATCGTCGACCCAGGTGCTGATCTCCATGGGCCTGCATCGTGCATGCGCCGCGTCGAGCATGTCATGTAAGTACGCACGCGTCCAGCTCACACTCTGCATGCACCCCTGGAGGATGGAGCGCTCGACCGAGACAAAGTCTGAGGCCTCGCGCCCTAAGGTGAGGACCCTATCTGCGGTGTGCACGCACATGCCCATGTACATGGTGTGTAATGGGTATTCGAGTGCTTTGTCTAGGGTATATATCCAGAAAAGGCTGAGCGTGTCGAAAAACTTTTCCGCATCTAGGAGCAGGACGGCCCAGTCGACCGAGATCCAGCTCGCAGCTTCGGCCTTGGCGTGCCTGAGAAGGGCCGCCTTCAAAGGGTCAGAACCTCGTACGGCTGCATCCCAGAATCCCGCTTTCTGTTTCTCCCAGGTGGTAACAGCTTCTTTTCTGGGTCGGGACCAGATGCGGTACAACCCTTGGGTCCGAGTGCTTGGGTCGGTCCCCTTCCCCTGTGGGTTTGGGATGCATGCCAACTTCATTCAAAAGGATCTGCTCTGGCCACGCGCACGTGCGCTCGATGTCCTGCAAGAGACCGACTAATTCATCGTGCGCCTCCTCAGGTAGGACGGCCCAAAGCTTGGGGTTCCACTGGTCGGCCCCCCTGCCCATAGAACTCGGGAAAGCCTGGCACGCTGCCAAGACCTGTGGGGCTCGAAGTTCAGACAGTTCAGGTACATGGGCCTGCGCGTCCTGCCGGAAAACTTGCCACCAGCTTTGCGTAGAAGGGTGCCCTTGGCCTCCAGGGTCCTTCCAGAGTGTCTGCCACCGAGTCTGCTTGATCTTCAGAGCCTCCGAGGGGTCCCATAGTGGGTCCCCTTCCGTGTCCAGCTCTTGGGCTGGTATGGCCGCTGGGTGGCCCCAGTGGTGGTATGCCGATGAGCCCACTTGGCCCCCCCTCGGAGACTCTGGGAGAGCCACTCCTGGAACCCAGCTTGTTTACCCCGATAAACTTCACGATCAGCACGGTCTCGGATAGCTTTACTCTTCTTGGCCAAGTCTTTAATGCCGTCCTGGGACAGTTGGGGTATCTGCTGGGCCTGCATCTGGATGTCCTGAATGTCTGAGGTGATCTGGATGAGGTCCTCCTGAGATCCCTTGGGGACGAGATGCTCCTGGATACTCCCGAGTTTGGCCTGGATGAGCTTCCCAACGTGTTGACGTTTTGCAGTCTTCCCTGGGCTCTCCTTCCCGATACTGAGCCCATAAAGGTCCTGCAGCCGCGCAACCATACATTTCCACGTCCTCCTCGTCCTCATCACCATCAGCAGCTCCATCCCACATATCTCAACATTATCAACAGCAGCATCCTCATCGCCACCACCAGCATCGTAATCATCCTTATCGCCCTCATCTTCTTCATCACCCTCCGCATCATCATCGTCAGCGTCATCACCATCATCAGCAACAATCGCATCAGCATCAGCATCATCAGCATCATCATCAACAGCATCCTCATCTCCATCCTCATCACAATCGTCATCACCACCACCACCACCACCACATGCAGCTTCACCATCATCAGCAGCAGCAGTATCCTCCTCACCATCATCATCGTCATCAGCATCATCGCCATCATCAGCATCAACATCATCAGCATAATCCTCATCATCATCCTCATTAGCATCATCATCATCGTTATCAGCATCCTCATCATCGGGTGCATCATCATCAGCATCATCATCATCACCATCATCATCATCGCCATCGCCGTCGCCATCGCCATCGCCATCATCATCGTCGCCAGTATATGCGTCCCACCCCTCTCGAGGAGGGAGGAAGGAGGGGAGGACCCAGAAGGCCTCTCCAAGGGGCCTCTGACAAAGCCTCTCGAAGACTTCTACCAAGGCCTCTTCAGGTCTCTCAGTGGCTTCTCAAACGGCCTCTAAAAGGCTTTTCACAAGGCCTTGCAAAATCCTGTCACAAGGTTTCTCATAGGCCTCTGCCAAGGCTTCCCAAATGTCTCGGAATCCAGAATTGCGAGGATGTGTCAGGCGAAATGCGCCAGATCACCTCGCGCGTGGCATCTGGCAGCTCAGAAGCGGGAGGATGCCGCGGGCGAAACGGGTCGGACCACCTCGCCAGTGGCATTTCGGAAGCCGAAGGCGTGAGGATGTCTCAGGCGACTCGCGCTGGCATCCCGCTCGTGCGGCATCTCGCAGCCCAGAATTGCGAGAATGTCTCAGGCGAAACGCGCTGGACCACCTCTCGCGCGGCATTTTTGAGCCCAGAGGTGCAAGGCTGTCTCAGGCAAAATGCGCCGGACCACCTCGCGCGTATGGTATCTCCGAGCCCACAGGCGCCAGGATGTCCCAAGCGAAACGCGCTGGACCACCTCTCGCGCGACCATCTTGGAGCTCGGAGTCGGGAGAATATCACACGGTCCGGACCACCGCGCAAGAAGTACCTCGCAAGCCAGAATTGGAAGGATGTCACAGGCGGAACGGGCCGGACCACTGCGCGAGAAGTATATCGGACCACTTCGCGCGGGGCATCTCGGAGCTCAGAAACGCGTGGATAACTCAAGCGAAACGCACTGGATCACCTCGCGCGCGGCATCTCGAAGCTCTGAATTGCGAGGATGTCTCAGGCGAAACGCCCAATACCGGCCAACTCGGACACGAGAATTGCGAGGAGGTCTGAGGCGAAACGGCCTGGAACATTTTATTTTGTTGAGGATGTTTCTGTTTCAGTCTCCCTCGGCAGGAACAAGCTTCTATCACAACAGCACAAAGTTCAGCAAACTGCTTGGGAAAAATCAGAGCAATGGAAAGGGATAGAAGGGAGGGAAAGGATATCAGATGTGTCACGTGCGCACCTAGCTGTTCACCCCTTCTGTATCGCTTCTGGCGGCCCCATGTGGGGGTCTCTTGGTACCGTCTTGAACCGACTTGAGGCCATCTTAGGTCGTCTTGGAACCCTCTTGGGCCGTCTAGGAACCCTCGTGGGTCGTCTTGGGACCTTCTCGGGCCGCCCTTGGGCCCCACTGGCCATCTGGAGAATCAGTTGGTGCTTCCATGGGGTCATATTGGTGCCACCTTGGTCCGTCTCGGAGGCCTCCTGGGCCGTCTTGGGGGCGCTCCACGCCCTGGAGCAGCCCAGGAGCCTGCTGAGGCCAGTCATTCGCCTGCTGATAGGGCTCATACCTCTGGTGGTCGAAGCACGTCAAGGGGACAGCAATGGCAAACCAGGCGAAAGGTCTAAGAAACTGCAGCAGAATTTCCACCGGCAAACATATTGTTTGGCAACCCAGGCCCAAGCGAAGGAAATCCAAAGAATTTAGCTTACCCTCCCATGACCCCAGAAGGCTGAACCAGATTAGCAGACGTAGGAGCCAGTCTGGACCGCCTCCGGCGGATGCCGATGCTCAACCCGAAGCCGTGCCAGCGGGGAACCTCAATGATGGCTCAGCCAATTTGGCCCTCCCTTCTCAAGGGCGCCCGCGTCGCCGCCTTCTGATCCCACCTCGAGAGCGCACTCCGGGACAGGTCCTGGGGCCGAGTTCGAGGGATGGGCCTCCCAGGGGTCGTGAGCAGAGTAACGGGGGACGTGTCCCTCCGCTACAGACCCCGGCACCCACGGGCCGATGCATCTTGAAAGGTACAGTCGGACCTGGGACAAAAAAAACATCACTCAAGAACACGAGGCCCTCCGCCAGTCAACACACACACAGAACATCCGAGGGTACCTTCCCCAGGATGCACAAGAACATCCAACAAACACGATGAACATGAGGACACCCTCCCCGAACAGACCTGGATCTTATACCTCGATCCGACTGTAATGCAAGAATACTTGGTCGGGGGTTCTGCTTGTGAGTTTCGTCGACGTCGAAGTTGCTTCCAAACCCTCATGTGCTGGGCCTTTGTTTTGCGTAAGGGGCGTGATGCCCCTCTAATATTATCTCTCCTCCTCTCCCCACTATTTTCGTTTCTTCGTTCCTCTCCGCCTCACCTGTTCCTCCTGTGTCTCTTTCACCCCCCTAACCTCCCTCTGGTTAAACATCTTACCGTTTTGGAAAAGACGCTGTATGATAGTTCCACCCTTCCTCCCCTGACATCCACCTATGCAACCGTCGCCGCTCTTCTGCGCCCCCTGGGGGCCCAGCGGACCAGCAACAGACTTTTAAGACGGCGGCGGAGAGAGACCTCAGGTGCGGTCGGCAGGTGGAGGTGCCAATGGTGAACGAACTTAGTCGAACGCGAAATGATGAAAGTATCCAGTCACGGCCATGCAGATTGGTGGTGAAAAACGGGAGGCGCTGCAATACCGAAAAGTGCAGGGCAAAAAAGTAAAAAACGAGGAACAGCAGCGGCCTAGCAACACACGCAGACCCACACCTAGGTGTTGCCGAACGGTTCGGCCGGTTGCTCGTGCACGTGGGGGCGATTTTCGGGAGAGGGAGAAACGTGAATCTCTCGTGCACCTTTAGGGTCCGCACCTGCTGGGTCCGCCGTGGCAGCTCAAGGGGCTATCAGAGCCCCTTTGCGACAGCTTCCCTGCAGCACCCATAGCCCCCAAGGCTTACAGTCGGGGCCTTGACCTAAGGAACCCAAAATAAGGAACGAGGCCCCTTTTTTCCATAAGTCGAACTTCGATTTCCGATCGAAAACATAAGGAAAACCTGAGGCAAGCTGAGAAACGCTTAAGGAACGCGGAGCCCCTCCCCAACGAAAAGGGTTCCTTCCTCAACGCCCCGACTGTATTGCTCCCAGGTGCCGCCCGCCGGACTTGGGTGGGCTGGGCACACCCTCGGTTGACTCCACGCCGGCGGGCGCCTGGGGAAGCAGACGACCGAGCCTCCGCAGGCCCGTCCGGGGCAGCAGCTCTTCGTGGACATGGCCCCGTCCGGGGCACCCGCTCCGCCCGACCTCGGCGCCCCTCCCCCCCATAGGGAGCCCACAAAAAGGACGTGCGCGCCCAGCTGTGTACGTGAGCACGGCCCCTCGATCCGCGAGACCGGCCGCGTTACACGAACAGTTGCGCAGTGCGAACTCTCGAAAGCAGCGTGGATTCATGTACATGTGCGTCCTTTTTTTCCGCGCCTGACCCGAGAAGCCGGCCACGGCATCCCAGGTGCGACTGCGATCGATCGTGAAATGTCGACCAGCGCCCTCCCAGGTCTGGCAGGCAGCCGGGCCTGCGCAGGCTCTGCGGTGCCGGGGCCCCGTTTCCCCCCCCCGAGGCTCCAGGGGCGGCGCCAGCGCCGCGGCATTCAGGCTCCTGTTGGAGTAGAGCTGCCCTGCCGCCCCCTGCAGCTGCTCGAGGTCGGCGTTCGGCAGCGACTGCGCGAGCCAAACCGCCAGCAGAAAACCGATCGCCGCGTCCCCGAGCCATGCCAGCCGGCTCCCGTCATAGGGCTCCCCGGCACCGCTGGAGGTCACCGCCGCTTCGTACACCCAGGCAGCCTCTTGTCGAGAGAAGGAGCACGAAGCAGCGCTCGAGCCTGTCAGCCTCTTGGGCTGGATGTCGCTCAACCGAACCCCTTCGTTGCACAAGCGATCCACCAAACCTGCCTCTGCGGCCAATGAATAACGGTGCGCTTCGCCATAACACGGGAGACGAAACGGTCTCACGAGATCTGAACCTGCTGAGAAAACGCTGCCGATCTCGGCCAGGCGGAACACGGAACGCCTCAGATCTGCCGTTCGCTTCAGGTGGGCGAGCTTGCAGCAGACGACCGGCAAGGACTGCAGCGACTCCGCGAGGTCACGCTGGATGGGCCAGGGCGGACGCAAGGGAGGGATAGCAAATCGGGGACAACGGACCCCCCTTAGCAAGACACCCTTTAATAAAAACGACCCAGGCCCAGATCCAGCGGCGGGCGCAGGCCAGCAACAAAATTGCGGCCTCAGCACCCTTTCGAGAACCGAAAAGATGCAAGTCACAAGTCGACCTGACAGGGTGGAGCTTCCAGCAACCTTCCAGCAAAGAGGAGTCAGCGAATCCGCTGCGTGCGGATGGTGTTCTGCCGTCTCGCGGTGCCGAAGGCGCCAATGTGCTGAGGAAAGCGCCCAGCGGCGGGACCGAGACCAGCTGAGCGCAGCAGATGTATTTCGTCAGAGCGATGAGGCCGAACGGCCTTACACCGTCCTTGGTTGCGTGGCTGAAGTGTGGTTCCGCGGTGCGGATTGTTGTTGTTACTGTCGTTTGCTCATTGTTGTTTGTTGTCGTCGTCCCTCCCGCGACCCACCCGCGACCCAACGACCCACCCGCGACCCATCCGCGGCCCATTCACCACCCACCCGCGACTCACCCAGCGACCCAGCCCGAGACACACCCGCGACGCACCCTCGATCCGCCCCGCGACCCACCCACGACCCACCCCTGTGGCTTTGGCCAGGCAAAGACCTCGGCGCCTGCGGAGGGCTCGGCACCCCATGTGTAGACTCTCGAGCCTCGCAACATGCCGACGACACAGCCGCCCCCTCACTCTGCCATGAGACCCGACGTCGCGAAACACAATGCAGCGCCGTGAGAAAACACGCCAGGAGCCCTGGACCACATCTTCCTGCTGCACGACATGCGAAGGCCCCGGCTCCGGAGAGGAGAAAACGCCCAGCGCGAACAAGAATGCGACGCCGGGACCCCAGGGCTATCAGCAACTGCGGGGACTGTACAGTCGGGGCGTTGACCTAAGGAACCCTAAATCAGGAACGAGGCCCCTTTTTCTCATAAGTTAAACATCGATGTCCCATGGAAAACCTCAGGAAGACCTGAGGCAAACTGTGAAACAATCAAGGAACACCGAGCCCCTCCCCAACGACGAGGGTTCCTTCTTCAGCGCCCCGACTGCAGCAGCCCCCCGCCCCTTCCAGCCCCCCCCCTCCGTCCGACCCGGATCGGGTGGCGTGCGAGGAACTCCGGCACGAGCCTGATCGGACCGGGCTCCTCCCCGCCCGCTCCAGGCGCCTGCTGGCGGCGCGCGCACGGGGGGGGGAGGGGCGCGACAGGGGGCGGGCGGCCCTCTGAGGATTGGCAGGGCGCGTCGGAAGGCGGGACCTCTCGGCAGCCCGCCTAGCTTCTGGCAATCTGCCCGGAACGGGGACGGAAACTACGGGTACGATGCCCAACAGCAGTGCCTGTTCATGTGGAGCAAAACAGGAGTAGCTGTCCTCCGGAATCCTCTGTCAGAAATTCTTGCCATGTTGACAGCAGTTCTTGTCCACTTGGAGGATCATAGGCGCTGCCGAATACCTGGACAAGGGTTGCTGTCAAATGGCCAGATGTGTTGTCCGATGCGCCTGGACGCACAGCAAATCTTGCTCTAGATGAACGGGCACTGCTGTTGGGCATCGTACATCGTACTAATACTTTTCTGTCCCCGTTCCGGGCGAGCAGACCCAAGCCTTCTCAGAAGCGCCTTCTTAGGAGCGTCTTCTCAAAAACCCCCGGGCACTCTGAGAGGGGCACTTGTCTCAGGAGACGCCCCGCGGCCCTCTCCCCAGACCCCCGACGTCGTGATTCTTGTTTCACGACGTGGACCCCAGCGGTCTGGACCCACTCCCTGGGACCGGCTTGTCGTCCTGAGCCGCTTTTCTTACGGCCCCGGGGACGGCGAGGGCCCCCAGGGGCCGACAGACCAGCAAAAACCGTCCATGGTGATGTCTTCGTGGATCGTGGAGCCTGAGGAGGAAGGAGGAGGAGGGAGGAGGAGGAGGAGGAGGAGAAGGAAGGAGAGGAGGAGGAGTAGGAGGAAGGAGGAAGGAGGAGAAGGAGGAAGGAGGAGGAGGAGGAAGGAGGAAGGAGGAGGAAGCGGCCGCCTGCGCCTGCGCCTGCGCCTGCGCCTGCGCCTTCGCCTCTGCCGCCGCCGGCCCCAACGCGACGCCACCCAGCGCTTCCCGCGCCTCCTCCGCGGCAACTCATGGGGGCCTCCAGTGCTGTACTGCTGGCCTTTTGTAGCCAGCGCCGACCCGAGGCGAAATGGCACTCATCGACGCTGAATCGACGCTAGACGACGGTAAATCGGCGCTGAATCGGCGCTGAATCGGCGCATTCTCATCGATTGTAGGACGCTAGCTCCCGCTGGTGCGCTCTGAGACGGAAGTTCGAAGGGACGCAAGTCGGCGTCGAGCGAGGTGGGGAAGTGAGACGGAGAAGCCCTTTTCAGAAGGCGGCGGGGCTTCTCAGAATCCCTCCGGCCTCCCGAGAACATTTGTTGCGCCTCCGGGGAAGGCCTCGACACGCTCTCAGAAGTCCAAGGGACTTCCGAGCCTTCGGAGCAGGCCCGCCCCTTTCGGGGATCTCCTGACCCGGGTCAATCCAGACCCGGGTCAGCAGGAAACTAGAAAACTGCAGTGCAGGAAAAAAAAAAAAAAGCTGCAACGCAGGTCTTCGCAAACCCGGGTCAGCCAATATGCGCGGCCGCCTCGCGGCCATGAGCGGCTCGCTAACCCGGGTCAGCCAGAGGGGTTCTTCGCAGGATCCTGCAGGATCCGGTGCCCTGGCTGACCCCCGTTTGCATTGACCCCCGTCTCGAGGCCGCTCCCCCTCCCCCGGGCTCGCCGCCGAGCGCGGCTCCCATGATTTGCTGCCAGACGCCTCCGGTGCCGCCGTGGCGCCCGGGGCGCCCGCGCCTCCCGCGCGCGCGCCTGGGCCTCCGCCCGCGGCGCGGGGCGGCGGCGCGCAGCCGGGCGCCGCGGCCGCCGGCGTGCAGGCGCCCCCCGCGCCGCGGCAGAGCCGGGTCAGGAAGCAACTCCCTGGAGGTCTTCCCGGACGTGCTCGCGTCGTGAGAGAAAAGGCAAGGACAAAACAAGAAGAAAAAGACGACGGTGGGGCGGGAGGGGGGGGGGGGGGGAGGGGGGGGGGGGGGGGGGCAGTTTTCGGCCGATGGGGGCCCTCGCCAGGGCCCGGGGCGGTCAGAGAAGTGCTCAGGATGGAAGAGCGGCCCATGGAGAAAGGTCGGGACTTCTGGGGACCGCTTTTGGCAAAATCAAGACGTCGCATGTCTAGGCTCGTCAAGGCTTTTAAACCTGATTAAACGCTAGTGAATCCGCTTGGGGTGGCCATCAGGCCGGAATGGGCCAGACTCAGCCCAGGATGAAGCCCGACTGAATCAGACTGCAAGGGATTCAGCTGAGCTCGACGGGATCATGCCGGATCAGGTCGGGCTGATTTTCAACAACGGCTAGTTAATACGCCTACATCTATATATATGTACATATATATATATATATATATATATATATATGCGTATATAGATATATGGAGATACGTATTATGTGTGTATGCATACATACATATAGATGTCCCGCCAGCCCCTTGGGCGAAAGATAATCTAACGAGGGTCTCTTTCCTCTTCCACAACCCTTCTTCCCTTCGCGGAGGGGAACCCTCCCCCTCCCCTCCCTGAAGTTTTTTGGGAGGGGGTCGCGACGAGTTAGAGCGTCCTTTTTCGGCCCCTGGGAGGGCCATTTCTTCCCACATCTCACAAGGATCGTGGCCCCCAAGGGGGGGACGGAGACAAGGGAACCCCCTCTTTTGATCGATAGCCTCCAAGATGGCCCCAAGAGGCCCTCCAGGGCTCCCAAGAGGCTCCCGAGAGGGCCCAAAGAGCGCCCCGAGAAGCCCCAAGAGGCCTCCAAGAGGCACCCGAGAGGCCCTCTAAGAGGCCCCCGAGCGGCTTCAGAGAGCCCAAGAGGACCTCCAAGATGGCTCAGATAGCACAAGCTGGCTCAAGATGGTTCCCAAGATGCTCCAAACGGCCCACAGGCCGCTCCAAGACGGCTCGAGATGGCCACGGAGCCTCCCAAGCCTCCCTCGCTGTTTGGCTGTGCGTGCCTCTTCCTCTCTCCCCCCGTCAGCTCTCATGGGCAGCGTTTCTGGATGGGCTGGTGGGGTACGCGAAGCGTCAAGAATTTCCCAAACAGTGTTTACACAAAGGAACTCTTATTTCGTTTCTAAGGTAACTGAGACTGCGCGCCCGTCTTGCTAGTTCTAAGGTAACTAAGTTCGCATCGCATTGTTTTGCATTGTTTTGCACTGCTGTGCTTCGCATTGCTTTCCATTGCCTTGCAATGGCATTGCTTCGCGTTGCTTTGCATTGCGTCGCATTGCCTCGCATTGCGTTGTATTGTTTTGCATACTTGTGAGTTGGTTTGCTTGGCGTTGCAATGTTTTTGTTGTTTTGAATTGCGTTGCGTTGCGTTGCGTTGCGTTGCTTCTCGTTGCTTTACGTTGCATTGCATTGTTTTGCGGGAGCCGTAACGCTGTAGCCGGCCCGAAGTAAGTGCAACCTGCCTTACAATCCAACAGGAACCCCTCGGATATCATCGGGACAGTGAGCCCTCAGGAGCTCAAGGAATTCCTTCAGGAACCCCTCCCTAAGGATTCCCTAAGGGGGTCAGTCCATCAAGAATCTCTCAAGAATCTCTCAATACTCACTCCGGAACCCTCCGAAAAATGAGCCTGACGAAAGACCCAACCATACGTCGTTGTGAATACCGCAATTGTGGATATATTCTTCGGTGGCGCCCCCGGGCCACGAAACGAGTGAGGGGTGTGCCGACATGGGGGGGTGGAACCGCATGCGGGCGCAGCCACTGGGGCGCTCGGTGGGGCTCCCTATGGAGCCACGAAACGTGTGAGGGGTGTGCCAGAATTGGGGGGTGGAACCGCATGCGGGCGCAGCCACTGGGGCCTTCGGTGGAGCTCCCTATGGGGCCACGAAACGTGTGAGGGGTGTGCCAGAATGGGGGGTGGAACCGCATGCGGGCGCAGCCACTGGGGCCTTCGGTGGAGCTCCCTATGGGGCCACGAAACGTGTGAGGGGTGTGCCAGAATGGGGGGTGGAACCGCATGCGGGCGCAGCCACTGGGGCCTTCGGTGGAGCTCCCTATGGGGCCACGAAACGTGTGAGGGGTGTGCCAGAATGGGGGGTGGAACCGCATGCGGGCGCAGCCACTGGGGCCTTCGGTGGAGCTCCCTATGGGGCCACGAAACGTGTGAGGGGTGTGCCAGAATGGGGGGTGGAACCGCATGCGGGCGCAGCCACTGGGGCCTTCGGTGGAGCTCCCTATGGGGCCACGAAACGTGTGAGGGGTGTGCCAGAATGGGGGGTGGAACCGCATGCGGGCGCAGCCACTGGGGCCTTCGGTGGAGCTCCCTATGGGGCCACGAAACGTGTGAGGGGTGTGCCAGAATGGGGGGTGGAACCGCATGCGGGCGCAGCCACTGGGGCCTTCGGTGGAGCTCCCTATGGGGCCACGAAACGTGTGAGGGGTGTGCCAGAATGGGGGGTGGAACCGCATGCGGGCGCAGCCACTGGGGCCTTCGGTGGAGCTCCCTATGGGGCCACGAAACGTGTGAGGGGTGTGCCAGAATGGGGGGTGGAACCGCATGCGGGCGCAGCCACTGGGGCCTTCGGTGGAGCTCCCTATGGGGCCACGAAACGTGTGAGGGGTGTGCCAGAATGGGGGGTGGAACCGCATGCGGGCGCAGCCACTGGGGCCTTCGGTGGAGCTCCCTATGGGGCCACGAAACGTGTGAGGGGTGTGCCAGAATGGGGGGGTGGAACCGCATGCGGGCGCAGCCACTGGGGCCTTCGGTGGAGCTCCCTTGGGCCACGAAACCCCGCGTCGCCTATGGGGCGGCGGGGGGGGGCCGCCCCCGGTCGCCATGGAGAAGTGGCGGTCGCAGTGCCATTTGCCACCTATGTTGTGCCTGCCATGTCGTGCGCACTGCAGCCCAGTAGGGAGCGTCCAAGAGCAAGGCCTTCGGTGGAGCTCCCTATGGGGCCACGAAACGTGTGAGGGGGTGCCAATCGGGGGTGGAACCGCATGCGGGCGCAGCCACTGGGGCCTTCGGTGGAGCTCCCTATGGGGCCACGAAACGTGTGAGGGGTGTGCCAGAATGGGGGGTGGAACCGCATGCGGGCGCAGCCACTGGGGGTGGAGCTCCCTATGGGGCCACGAAACGTGTGAGGGGTGTGCCAAATGGGGGGTGGAACCGCATGCGGGCGCAGCCACTGGGGCCTTCGGTGGAGCTCCCTATGGGGCCACGAAACGTGTGAGGGGTGTGCCAGAATGGGGGGTGGAACCGCATGCGGGCGCAGCCACTGGGGCCTTCGGTGGAGCTCCCTATGGGGCCACGAAACGTGTGAGGGGTGTGCCAGGATGGGGGGTGGAACCGCATGCGGGCGCAGCCACTGGGGCCTTCGGTGGAGCTCCCTATGGGGCCACGAAACGTGTGAGGGGTGTGCCAGAATGGGGGGTGGAACCGCATGCGGGCGCAGCCACTGGGGCCTTCGGTGGAGCTCCCTATGGGGCCACGAAACGTGTGAGGGGTGTGCCAGAATGGGGGGTGGAACCGCATGCGGGCGCAGCCACTGGGGCCTTCGGTGGAGCTCCCTATGGGGCCACGAAACGTGTGAGGGGTGTGCCAGAATGGGGGGTGGAACCGCATGCGGGCGCAGCCACTGGGGCCTTCGGTGGAGCTCCCTATGGGGCCACGAAACGTGTGAGGGGTGTGCCAGAATGGGGGGTGGAACCGCATGCGGGCGCAGCCACTGGGGCCTTCGGTGGAGCTCCCTATGGGGCCACGAAACGTGTGAGGGGTGTGCCTGAATGGGGGGTGGAACCGCATGCGGGCGCAGCCACTGGGGCCTTCGGTGGAGCTCCCTATGGGGCCACGAAACGTGTGAGGGGTGTGCCAGAAGGGAGGGGGAGGAGGGAGGAGGAAGGAGAGGAGGAGGAAGGAGGAGGAAGGAGGAAGGAGGAAGGAACGCGGGGACCGTCTCTTCAAAACGAGGACCCAACAACACAGGTTGGTTGGGCCCTCACGAACACCTCAGGAATCATCCAGCAATCCTTGAAACCCTTCAGCAATCCCTCAGGAATGCCTCGGCGATCGTCGGGGGTCTTGCAGGAACAATTGCAAAGACTCCATAGGGAATCCTTCGGGAATCCCTCAGGAGCGCTTCTCTGCACGCCACCGCGAAAAGAAAAGCATCGCCAGGGATATACAGAGGGACGGGAAGGGAAAGAGAGAGAGAGGGTTTCTTTCAAAATTGGCCAAGGTGGCCCACGGGACTCCCACGGCATTGCGTTGCACACGTTTGCACAATATGGGTTCACCGTTCTGAAAACAGAACAGACTCCACCCCCCCCCCCCAGGATTATCGACCCCCGTTTTCGCATTGCAATTTACATGCGATTTTGCCCCATCGCCCATCGTAAATGCAAACTCATACCATCCCAGCCCAACCGGTATCGCAACCCCCACCCCCCCGCCATCCTCTGCAAAATGATACAATGCGCGCGCACTCGTTTCTCAAAAATCAGTCGCCAAGAGTGCATTGCAAAAAACGAAACGGAGTGCACACAAGCGCGCGTTGTCGCGCAAAAACCCTTAGATGTCGGAAGGAATTCAAAATCGAATGTCCAAAAAAACTGCATGCGCATGGTTTCGCAACACGGATTTGTTCTACTTTGTTCTTTTATATCTATATATATATACACACACATAATATATATATATATACACAACAAAAAACGTGCGCGCGCTCTCTAGCGAATTCGTAAGAAGCCATCGGTTGTTCAACATGTTCAGAAAAAGCTACCAAAGGGGTTTCGCGCGCGCATGTCGAAAACGACGCGTGCCGTCGCGAGAACCGTGTGGAAAGAAATTGACGAAGTGCATGCGCGTGCGTCGTCGCGCGCGAATGCTGGAATCCGTCAAAAACCGGCGGCTTCGGAACGATTTCAAAAACGAATATGAAATACTAGCACAACATACGTGATTTCGCAACATTACGGTTCAAAAAAGCGTGCGCTCGCGCTCTTGCACATTATTCAGAAAACCGTTGTTTATTTCAACATGTCCATGGAATGTTGCCGAACGGGCCTCTGGCGCCGCATGCCGACATCATTCGCACGCCCTCGCGCGCGTTCTGGGGGGCACGATCCGTGTCAAATAAAGTCATGCGGGCCACTCTCGCGCGTCGGCCGCGCGAGCATGTCAAACTCTTCCCAAAACCTTCATCACCGAC
>CAUYUJ010002973.1:82500-83506 GCA_963575745.1 Prorocentrum cordatum
CGCATTCAATGGGCCAGAATTGCGTGTCCCATAATTCGGAATTATGGGAAACGCAATTCTGACCCATTTGAGTGCGGCTGTTCAAGGGAAATTGTGCCCCCCATAATTCGGAATTCGAATTCTGGGAAACCGAATTATGGGAGACACGATTTCCCATGAAAAAACGCACTCAATGGGCCAAAATTGCGTTTCCCATAATTCGGAATTATGAGAAACGCAATTCTGGCCCATTGAGTGCTGTTGGTCAAGGGGAATTGCGTTTGCCATAATTCGGAAGTCGAATTCCGGGAAGCCGAAATATGGGAAACGCAACTTCCTAGGACAAAAAAAAAACACTGAATGGACCAGAACTGCGTTTCCCATAATTCGGAATTCTGGGAAACGCAACTCTGGCCAATCGAATGCTGCTTTCCACCAAAAAATGTGTTTCCCATATTTCGGAAGTCGAATCCTGGGAAACCGTATTATGGGAAACGCAAGTTCCTCTGAAAAAAAACCCACTCAATGGGAAGAAACGCAATTCTGGTCCATCGGACGCTGTGTTTCAAAGGAAATTGAGTGAATTATGGGAAAAAGCAACTTCCTGGAAAAAAACCGTACTCGAGGAGCCAGCATTGCGTTTCCCATTCTTCGGAATTATGGGAAACGCAATTCTGGCCCATTGGGCGCTGATGTTTCCAGGAAGTTGCGTTTCCAATAATTCGGAATTCGACTTCTGGGAAACCGAATTTTGGAAAACGCAGCTTCCTATGGAAAACCGCACTCAATGGGCAAGAAGTGCGTTTCCCAGAATTCAGAATTATGGGAAGCGCAAGTCTGGCCCATTAAGCGCGGGTTGTCCCAGGAAATTGCGTTTCCCGTAATTCGGAATTCGAACTCTAGGATTCCGAATTATGGGAAACGCAATTCTGGGCCATCGAGTGCTGTTCCTCCAAAGAAATTCCGTGTCCCATAATTCGAAATCCCATATCTGGGAAACAGAATTATGGGAAACGCAATGCCCTTG
>CAUYUJ010002974.1:8705-18705 GCA_963575745.1 Prorocentrum cordatum
CTCCTCCTCCTCCTCCTCCTTTTCCACCTGTTCCTCCTGTTCCTCATGTTCCTCATGTTCCTCCTCTTCCTCCTCCTACTCCTCCTCCTCCTCCTCATCTTCTTATTCGTATTCTTCTTATTATTATTCTGCTTATTCATATTAGTATTATTATTATTAATATTATTATTATTATTCTTCTTATGAGTCGTCTTATTATTCTTCTTAGTCTTATTATTATTCTTAGTATTATTAGTATTATTCGTATTCTTAGTCTTCGTATCCTTCCTATTATTAGTATTATTATTATTCGTATTATTATTATTAGTATTCTTCTTATTCTTCGTCTTAGTATTATTATTATTAGTATGATTATTATTATTCGTATTCTTATTATTAGTCTTACCATTCTTATTAGTAGTATTAGTCGTCTTCTTCTTAATATTAAGATTATTACTATTACTATTATTATTATTATTAATATTAGTCCTCTTATTATTAGTATTAGTATTCGTCTGTTTCTTCTTATTAGTCTTAGTATTAGTCATCCTATTATTCTTCTTCGTATTATTATTCTTCTTATGCGTATTATTATGATTCGTCTTCTTAGTATTCGTCTGCTTCTTCTTAGTTCTTATTATTCGTATTATCAGTATTATGATTATTATTCGTCTTATTATTCGCATTCTTCTTCTTATTATTATTATTCGTGGTATTCTTCTTATTATTATTATTCTTAGTATTCTTATTATTATTATTCCTCTTCGTCGTCTTATTCTTCATATTATTCTTAGTATTATTAATATTATTTTTATTATTATTATTATTCTTATTAGTATGCTTATTCGTCGTCTTTTCTTCCTCTTCTTATTATTATTATTCGTCTTCTTGTTATTATTATTCTTATTATTCTTATTCTTCTTCTGAGTCTTCTTAGTATTATTATTCTTCATGTTCGTCTTCTTCTTATTATTATTCTTCTTATTATTATTCTTCTTAGTTATCTTATTAGTCGTATTCTTCTTCGTATTAGTAGTCTTATTATTCTTCTTCTTCTCACTATTATTCTTCGTCTTATTATTATTCTTATTATTCTTATTATTATTCGTATTATTATGTTTCTTATTCGTCGTCTTTTTCGTTTTCTTATTAGTATTCTTCTTCTTAATATTATTACTCTTCTTCTTATGATTCGTATTATTATTCTTCTTATTAGTCTTCTCATTCGTCTTCTTCTTATTATTCTTAATATTCTTCTTATTCTTATTATTAGTATTCTTCTTCTTAGTATTATTATTATTATTCTTATTATTATTATTATGTTTAGTATGTTTCTTCTGCTTCTTCTTCTTCTGCTTCTTCTTCTTCATATGATTCTTCTCATTCTTCTTCTTATTATTATTATTATTAATATTATTATTCCTCCTCTTCCTCCTCCTCCTCCTCCTCCTCCTCCTCCTCCTCCTCCTCCTCCTCCCTTCCTCCTCCTCCTCCTCCCCTCCTCCCCTCCTCCGCTTCCTCCTCCATCCTCCTCCTCCGCTCCTCCTCCTCTCCTCCTCCGCCTCCTCCTCCTCCTTCCTCCTCCTCACTCCCCTATCCTCCCCTCCCTCCCCTTTCCCCCTCCCCTCCCCCTCCCCTCCCCTCTCCTCCTCCTCTCCTCCTCCTCGTCTCCTCCTCCCTCCTCTCCTCTCCTCCTCCTCCTCCTCCTCCTCCTCTCCTCTCTCTCCTCCCTCCTCCGCTCCCCCCTCCCCCTCCCCCTCCCCCTCCCCCTTCTCCCTCCTCCTCCTCCTCCTCGTCCGCTCGTCCTCCTCCTCCTCTCCTCCTCCTCCTCCTCTTCCTTCCTTCCTCCCTCCTCCTCCTCCTCCTCCTCCGTTCCTCCTCGTCCTCTCATCCTCCTCTTCATCATCAATCATCATTCATCATCACATCATCATCATCACATCATCATTCATCATCATCATCATCATCTCATCTCATCATCATCTCATCATCATCCTCATCATCATCATCATCATCATCATCATCATCATCATCATCATCATCATCATCATCATCATCATCATCATCATCATCATCATCATCGTCCTCATCATTCTCCTATTCCTCCTCCTCCTCATCATCATCATCACCAGCATCCTCATCAGCATCATCAGCAGCATCATCATCATCACCATCATCATCATCATCATCATCAACAACAACATCATCATCGTCATCATCATCATCATCAGCATCATCACCATCATCACCATCATCATCATCATCATAATCATCATAATCATCATCATCGTCGTCATCATCAGCATCATCATCATCATCGTTATCATCACCATCAGCATCATCATCATCTTAATCATCATAACCATAATCATCATCATCATCATCATCACCACCATAATCATCATCATCACAATCATCATCACCACCATCATCATCATCCTCAGCATTATCATCATCATCATCACCATCATCATCACCATCATCACCATCATCAGCATCATCGAGGGCATTATCTTCGTCTTCGCCGCAGGCGTGGCGGATCAGACTGGTTTGGGGGTTAGACCCGGGCGCTCAAGCTAAGGGGAGCCCTTGCGCACACGCGTGGCTCCTGGATGTCGGTCTGGAGGTGAATCGGTGGTTGGGGGAATCGCCTTAAACATACATCATACACTTCTGTACCCAAGCCGGGCAAAGTGGCCGCCGGGGGGTGAAGGTTCGGTCGAGGACTATTCCATGTGAGTTCGTTACATCGTCTACTCCGTCATTGCATACCCCCTCTTCTGCTTCCACAGCTACATCCTCTTATGCCTCATCATCATATTCTTTTTGTTTGCAGTGAACAACGTGCAACATGGTTGGCATGGGACGCGCCCCTGCTCAAAGTTCCAGTCCAACTACACTTGTCCGATGGCCACGACCAACATCAAAAAAGTCTGGGACGGAACTTCAGCGGCACATGAAGTTGCGCACATAGAGCATTTCGGGCCCGGACAAAGACGAGGTTGCACTATGGGCGTGGCGAAGTGCACTTTCACAGACTCCAGGCGTCATTGAACTCAGTCGGCTGCTATACTGCATCGTTGACTCCACGTTTCCTGCCCAGGGGCCACGCCACCGGCAGGCGACCAGCGTCGCCCTGCTGACCCATCTCTTGGCAGCGCGCGGCGCGGCCAGGCACCGAGCGGCTGCCGCCCGCAAGCGGGGCCCCTGGGCGGGCTACACGGGCAACCCGGGCCACGCCGCCGGCGCGGCCCGCCCAGCTCGCCACGAGGAGACCACTGGCGCAGGGTTTGCGGGGCACTTGCGACAACCAGACTCCTGCCGTCGCATCGCGCGCGGGGGGCCCCAACGCCGCGGCCACGACGTATGCGCTGAGCAGTCATACAGCCTGTACATTGGAAAAGCCAAGATCTGCAACGGAGTGACCGCGGTGGCTATGGATCACGGGCGCACGAACACATCAGGGCTTTGCTTCGGCCGGGCGACAGCCAAGCACACCGTCCTAGGTACAGAATCCTTCGTCGTTCACTGGGCAGCGTCGCGACGACCCCAAGCACGACTGCCCCAACCGAGGCCCAAGCATTTGCGATTGAGGCCACAATGATCAGGCTGGAGCGCCCCTCGCGCAACCAGAGGGACGTTGTTTCAGCTTCTCGGCGCCATGGCCAAACTTGCCCACCTGTCAGGTTCAAAGGTGGCCGTCGTTTACGGCCGAGTTCGCGGCGACAGGGCAAACGAGACCCTCTTGCCAGCTTGCGGGGCGCTGAGCCGTCGACCAAAGGACCCGATGCTCATCAGCGCCGGGGGGGCCCAGAGCGACGCGGGGTCAACCAGGGCGACCTCCCTTTCAAGGCGCAGCACCGTCTTCATCAAACCCACCGGCACGCCACCGCAGGAGTTGCGGGGCCGACATGGCCTTCCCGTCTGCAACACATTGTGGTTTTCGTAGCGCTCGTGGCAAGGAAGGCCCCCCAGTCTCAGATGCCCAAATGGCGGCGCGGGGATCTGGCATTCTTCCTGTATCGGGCGATGGACGTGGCCAACCTGGTGCTCGAGATTCCCTCGCGCCGTATTGGGGCTCGTCGCAACATTAACTCACTGTTGAAATCGATTGGGTTGACTCTCTACATGCCCCCATGTCGGATTCCAGGTGGCCCGGCACTGGGACGGGCACGCAAACTTGACCGTTCAGTCGTCTCCTCGTCCGTCAACCAGATGCGGCGCGCCCCAGCGCGGGCATGGCATCTACGCCATCTGGTTATACAGCATACCAAACAAAGAAAATGGAGCGATTGCATTCATTCCAACAAAACGTTCCGGGATGCCAAATCAGCATTCCAGAATATAAAGGAATGCCCCAGCAATTCCCAAGAGAATTACGCGGGTGGCAAGGGCCGCGGCGCTTGGAAGTGCGGCCCCAAGAACGGGCCTTTCGGCGTGAGCTACACCAAGAATTGAGATCCTGGAACTCCCGGCTACTTCTGCCCGGGCGTCTTCGGGCCCGGGGGGGAAAGCAGCTCCGCGACGCAGCACTTCGATTCAATCTTCCACCCCAGCCCGCGGAATGGGCCAAGTTCGAAATTGATCTGGCTGGAGTTCTTGAGCTTGCGACCAGCGAGGTGCGTCTAGCAGACGATCGGGCGGCCAATTTGTCGCGGACAGGCAGGGCCGATGAACTCACCGCTTCCCTCGAGACTGCAATCGCGAACGACCCGATTTGGCAGCATCAACCGTCGATGACAAAAGAGGAAGCACGCACATGGGAGTTTGCTAAAGCAAAGTTGGGGATGCCCTCCTTCTTGGGCCATCTACTGCACGACAAACGCCAGCGATTTGTAAGTCAAATTCCCATGTATTCATCAATATCAAGAGCAAGTGCTCACGAGCTGATGGTTTTCGAACGCGTTCGAAACTTGGGAACAGTTGCTTCAGAAGAATAATCGACGGGTCGGGATGCATGTGGGAACGCACGTGGAAAATTCTAGCCCGGGGAGTTCGGGGGGCCCTTCAACAAGCCGACATTTCCCAGGAAGTTTGGAGCATGAAGGCCGTTGATGCTGCACTGCGTGATCTTCAAGACGAGGTCTGCGCGCCCGCCACAGATAGGTGTCTCCGGTGTTGCGCCCCTCTTTTCGGGGAGCTGAATGTGGTCGTCGCTAACGCCGACCAAGCATTCGAAGCTTGTTGTGCTGAAGATATTGCAGGCCTGTGGCGCGACGTGGAAGGAGCATACCGAGCGAGATGCCACAACAATGCAATCTTGGTGCGCAAAGGGCCTCAAGAGCGGGTCCAAGTGGCCGCGCAAGGATTCGGCAATGGTTGGTGGCATCTTCCCCTCTCTGTCCTGGCCCGGGCACTCATTGCTTTTACCTTGATGACCGTCGTCCTCGCCTCCGGCCGCCTGTACGTCCTGCAAGGCATCTGCATCGGGGGGTGATGTCCTGGGCAGCAGTCGCAGTGTCATTGGGGGCACGCAAAGTAGGAGAACGGCTGGATGTAGAAATCTGGATTCGAGGCCAATCTCTGCCGTGGCTGCCTCGCAATCCCAACTGTGCAGCATGGGTATGTGGCCGGAGACCACGCGAGAAGCGCACTATCCTACCCTGGATCGGCTGCCCTCCGGGGGGATTCGGACTCTGCCGGGCCTAGGTCTTGGCTCGTATTCTCCGGGGCCGTCAGCTGGGGTCCCGCGCAGACGAAATCAGTGTCTGGGTGCTGGAACTAATCATGGAGTACGACAATTCCGGCTACCCTCTCAGGTTCTGGCGGGCACTCGTACACAGCCTTCCGAAATCTCTTGTGGCTCAAGCCACGCGTGCAGTCGTCCGTGAGTTCATCGACCAGCAGTGCAGCACCATGGGAAAATGGGGAACTCCACCGCCCGGTCGCAGTGGCCAGTGGGGTCACCAGCAAGATTGGCGCAAGTACCGAAATCGTGACAGAGACCAGGACCGCGATCGAGACCGTGACAGGGACCAGCACCGCCAGCGCCGCGACTCACCTTCGTCTGTTTCCAGGTCGGCCAGCCGCAAGGACAGCCGGCGCCGGGACCGCTCGGATAGGGCAACCTCGGTGGAGCAGGCCCAGAAGAAGCTATACGAGATCGATCCGAAGTAGCGACAACGAGCGCCAAGAGGAGGACGAGCAGCGCTGCGCCAAGCAGGGCGCGGCGCTGGCCCGTCTCTTGGGCCAGCAGCTCGACTCCCTCATCGAGGGGCAGCATAGGGCGGGCAGCGCGGCCAGCAGTGGCCATAGCGGATCCGCCGCCCCCCTCCAGCTGCCAGCCGGAGAAGCGACCACCCTCTCGCCTGCGGCGCTCTAGCAGATCGCCGACGCAGTCACCGCCAAGATTGGGGCCAAGAGCCGCGAGGACGACAAGCCCGATGGCGCGAAGACGCCCCCGGCGGAGCTCACGACTGCACAGGCGGAGTGGTTGCAGTCGGTGTTCTCCAGCCCCAAGGTGAAGAAGCCGCTTGTCCTGCCGAACAAGAACGTGTCCACCGCCACGGCCGAAATCAAAAACCGCCTCACGGACCGCCCCTTCAACCTGAAGGTCAACGAGTTTTACAAGAAGCACATCGGGACCGCAACGGCGCACGACCTGGCCAAGAGGGCCAAATCATTGGTGGAGTGGGTGGCTCTCAACTGAAAAGAGGCCATTGGGCCTGCCCTGACTTCGCCGAGCCTGGGCATCCTGGGCCAGACCAGGGGAGTGTCAATTCTGGGCTCAACTGTATGGCCGCGGGCATTCACAGCGTACTCTACATAGTCTTCGGGGTTGGCTATGTCACGGGATGCGTGTGCCCGTGGAGCTTCGTGGCTGAGAATCCCCATGTCAGCGTGGTGAAAAGCTGGTGGAAGCTCAACGTATGGCGACGATCAGCTTGGGCAGAGGTGCAGCAGGGTGCATACATGGTCCAGGGCTTGGGCCCCCCCCCCAATGCTGATGCCATTGACCCCGCCCCCCCCCCGCGCGATGGTCCCCCCCGCCCCCCCCTGTGGGCGTGGCGTGGTCCTGCGCTGCGGTGCCTCCTCCCCCCCGTGGATGTGGTGTGGTGCTGTGGTGGTTCAGAAGTGGGCGTGGCGTGGTGCTGCGCTGCGGTGCCCCCCATCCCCCCCCCTGTGGATGTGGTGTGGTGCTGTGGTGGTTCAGAGGTCGTCGTCGTCGTCGTCGTCGTCGTCCTCGTCGTCCTCGTCGTCCTCGTCGTCCTCGTCGTCGTCGTCGTCGTCGTCCTCGTCGTCGTCGTCGTCGTCGTCGTCGTCGTCGCCGTCGTCATCGTCGTCATCGTCGTCGTCGTCGCCGCCGCAGCCGTCGTCGTCGTCGTCGTCGTGGTCGTCGTCGTCGTCGCCGTCGTCGTAGTCGTCGCCGTCGTCGTCGTCGCCGTCGTCGTCGTCGTCGTCGTCGTCGTCTCTGGGACCATACCATCTGGGGGGGGGCCCGAGGAATCCTGGGACCATACTATCTGGGGGGGGGGGGGAGGCCCGTGAACCCTCGACCCTGGATCATACATGGGCATCCACATGCTGAAGTCGTTCGCCCAGCTGGACGACGTGAGTCTTCCGGCTTTGGGAGATCAGGCGATCCACACAGCCACTCTGTCAATGCCAGCATTGTGGTGGATGGGGAGCGTGGCCCTGTCTCGGGTCCGCCGGCGGCGGAGCGGTCCTGGATAGGAGCCACCGTCAATTTTCCTACTTGTGCCGATGCCCTAAGATACGAAATGGGCCACATTCGTATCATCCACCGCGCCCGTGCCGTAGGATACGAATTGGGCCACATTCGTACCTTCAGCATTTGCCGGCGTGGACCCCAAACAGTGGGATTCTTCCGTTACCCACGTTAGGACCCTTATGTGCAAGCACTGTGTGGGGAACGGTGCCCGTGTCGCCCTGCCTTTAGCGTCTGCCAGCATAGACGTTGTGCCGATAAATCCGTAGACATGCCCTGGAGTAGCCATGCCCGCTGCAGCGGGGATAAGCTCCTTATCCCCGCTTCGACCCGCAGCCTCTTTAGAGCGACAGTACTTAGGGGGACAGGAGGACGATCAGGGGAGAAAGGAATCACTGGAATTCCTAAACATGTCGTGGTTCTAATAACCGGTCGCCCTTCCGCCCCAGCAGCCGGACGTCTGGAACGTGGGGCCGACGGGCCGTGTGGCGTTCTCATTTAATCTTCCTCCCCTACTTGCAGCCCTCATCAGCATCATCATCCTCGTCTTCCTCTCCCGCAGGAGTGGCAGGGCAGCGTATTTAAATTTCGGCAGCATTCGCATCAGCAGCGGGCCTTCGTCAGCAGTGGCTTGTGGTTTCGGCATAGGGGCGGTTGTGCCGACCAAACCGTATGTATGACCTGGAACAGCCATATACAATTACTCAATATGAATACTACTCTCCCTCTTCCCCTGATGACGTCTTGGGAATATTCGCCCCCCCCCACGCGTACTGCTTTTTTACACACAGGTTTCCCCGGAGTTGGGTTTTCGCCTGCATTTTGAATCCAAAATGCTGCTCTCGCTGAGGCGCCGGCATCATTTTCGGGCCCCGCTCGTTCCGAATCGCGCTCCCGCTGCAGCGCTGGCATCATTTCCGCCGGCGATCGGGCTGCACGCCCAAGCCGGCGCCCGGGCCGGCGCTCGGGCCGGGTCCGGAGCCGGTTCCGGCTGGCGCCGGAAAATCGAGTTCCGAGGCGGCGCCGAAAAAAGGCCATTCTAATACAGATTTTTCTTTTGAAAATGCTGAATTTCTGCTTCCGGCGCCCGGGAGGGCTCCCGGGCCGATTCCGACGCCCAGGCCGGCGCCCGCGCCGGCGCCCGGGCCAGACGCCCGAGCCGGCGCCTGGGCCGGCGCCCGGGCTGGGTCCGGAGCGGGTTCCGGCCAGCGCCGGAAAATCGAGTTCCGAGGCGGCGCCGAAAAAAGGCCATTCCAATACAAATTTTTCTTTTGAAAATACTGAACGTCTGCTTCTGGCGCCCGGGAAGCCTTCCCCGGAATTAGGTATTCGCTGGCACTTTTTCCCAACATGTTGCTTTCGCTGAGGCGCTGGCCTCATTTTCGGGCCCCGCTCGTTCCGAATCGTGCTCTCGCTGCAGCGCTGGCCTCATTTCCGTGCTTCCGCTCGTTCCGAATCGTGCTCCCGCTGCAGCGCTGGCCTCATTCCCGCGCTTCCGCTCGTTTCGACTCGTGCTCCCGCTGCAGCGCTGGCGTCATTTCCCGTGCCATGCCACTGCATGCAATGCAATGCTAGGTTGATACTACGCTTCGCGGTGCTTTTCTACGCCATGCCACGCCGTGCTCTACAATGCATCGCGTACCCTTTCGGGATCATCGCCCTGCTTGACATCTGACTGTGCGAGTAGAGAGGGGATCTGCGCCATGGTAAGGGATGGGAGGGAGGGGTAGGATGTCAGATATGACGCGAGCGCACCTAGCTTGCCCTTCCCCCCTCCCCCCCTCCTTCATATTTACCCTCTTCCTTCCTTCCACTCGTCCGCGAATTTCCCCCGACAGTGTTTGCACGGTCATCGCATGTACCACCGCCGGCTTGTTGTGGGGCCTCCGAATGCCACTGTTTGGGGTCATTGGTCGTTGAGCTCCGGCGCCTGGGGTGGAAGCAGCATTCAAAGCCCGGTGGGGGCACCACCACCAGGGCCGGATAAAGAGACCCGCCATCGCAGCAGCACGTTCCCTTGTACGCAGGGCTTGTTTCACTTCCTTTCCCATGTGGGGACCAGCGGACGAATGACAGCGGGACCGTCTCTCCTGCTGGACCCAGGTCCGGCAGTTCCCCCTCCGGGAACTTGGAGGGCATCATCTTCTTCTTCGCCGCAGGCGTGGCGGATCAGACCGGCTTGGGGGTTAGACCCGGGCGCTCAAGCAGGGGGGAGCCCTTGCGCACACGCGTGGCTTCTGGATGTCGGTCTGGAGGTGAATCGGTGGTTGGGGAAATCGCCTTAAACGTACATCATCATCATCATGATCATCATCATCATCATCATCATCATCATCATCATCATCATCATCA
>CAUYUJ010002974.1:21205-43705 GCA_963575745.1 Prorocentrum cordatum
GGGCCCCGGGAAGCCAAACACGAGGAAAAACCTCGAGGCCCGTTTCCTGCAGGACCCACTTCCCCCCTGGCGAGCCCTGCGGGATGGGGGGAAAAGGGACGCGCAGATGACGAACTGGGGCATGGCAGAGAAAAGAGAGAGAAAAGAGAGAGAGAGAGAGAAGAGAGAAGAGAGAGCCGGAGACTGCCCAGACATCCGATGCCGTGACCCTTCTCGGCACGCGGCCCCCGAGTGCAGACCCTCTCCCCAGGGCCGGCGCTTCCTTCCGAGTCGCTCCTGGAGGGTTCCCGGGGGGCCGGCGAGGGCCCCGGAGGGCCGAGGCCTGCGCCGGGCCTCCGCGGAGTTCCTCGAGGCGCTCGCCAGCTGTGCAGCGCAGGGTCCCGAGATGTCCCGACCCCTCCCCCCGCCCCGACGCGCCCACTCGTCGCCGGTGCCCAAGACGGCCCAACAACGTCCCAAGTGGGCCCCAACATGGGCCCAAGGGCAGGAATTCGAACTGTAGGTTCGAGCTTCTCGCCCCAAGACCATCTCCAAGACCCCCAGGAGGTTCCCAAGAGGCCCCCAAGAGACCAAAATATGCCCCCAGGACGCCCGCACGAGTCCCCAAGAGGCCCCCAAACGGCCCCCAACAGGCCAGCCCAAGTTGGTACAATACCTCCCCAAGAGGACCGACTACCTTCCCTAACCGCCCCCGCACACTCGTCGGACGCGCCCCGCTCGAAACGCTTCGAAATGGCCCTCCAAGACCCTTGCATCCTTATCCCGCATCCTCACTATTCTAGGCCTCGTAGATGGGATCGGAGCAGATGGGGTCGGAGGATCGTTCCGCAGCGACGATGCATCGGCGATGCGGTTCGATGTGGAGCCCGATTTGCTTCACGCCGACGTCGCCGATGCATCGCCCACGTCGACGATGCATCGCCGGTGCATCGCCGATGCATCGCCGATGCATCGCCGCTGCATCGCCGATGCATCGGCGATGCGGCGCGACCCTCCGACCCCGGCTGCTCCGACCCCATCCAGGAGGCCTCCAAACACACACGGGTTGGCTGCAGTCGTCGCCCTCGCTCGCCGGCGCTGTCCTCCCCCGCACGCGCGCCCCCGATTGGGCATCATTTGCCGGTCTTGCATATCAGGGTGCCCTTTTTTGCATCGCGTGCGACGTTGGAGGGGAGCCTCTGAATCGGGCACCGGTCTGGACGCAGCTTCGCCGTCGCGACACGACCAGAAAAGATGCATGATCACAGACTTTCGTAAGTCCGCGCGGAGTTCTTGGGTCAGCGCTGAGCCCCCTTCCCGCGCGTACCTGAAAATACCTCCCGCCTCCGTCGCTCTGTAGGTGGCCTTAAGGAGCTTCATGAAATAATCGGCATGTGTGTAATATTTTCCAGATCTAAAGCCTGGGGGCGGGCGGCAGAGGGCGCCGCCTGTCAGATAGTCGAACAGCTGTGCGCATGAACGAGCAACTCAGGTCGAGCTCGGGCGAGGGGGGGGGTCCAAGGAGGAAGCTCGAGCGGGGACGGACGATCTCGGTGATGGTGGTAATATTCGGGCTTTCTAGCTGGCCGAAAGATTAACAACAACACCCAAATCCAGGATCGTCTTCCTCCCGTGGAGGCAACCCCTGGTCTTGGTGTCGGTGCCCATGCACCGCCGATGCTGGTGTTGGTGTCCACCTCTGGGCCTCCGATCGAGCGGGCTTCTCGTCCCAAGCTGTCGTGTTGCCAGCCCTGGGGCCCAGCGAGGGCCCCCAGAGGCCGAAGGCGTGCAGAGGCCTTGCGTCGCGACTTTTTTTACATTGTTTGATTTGTTTTAACTCCCCTCACGAACAGGGTGTAGTTCAGCGTGGCAGCCAAATCGAGACACTTGCTAAAATCATATTACTTGCTCCTCCACATCCTCCGTCATCCTCCAATTCGCCCCCCCGTTCCCTCCCGCCACCCGGCTGCGCGGAAACGGGGCGCTTCCCTGGAAGAGGAAGGGCTGTCCGAGCGCGGCGCCGGCGCAGGGCGCCAGGCGCGCCAGGGCGAGCGCCGAGGGCAAAGGCTGGGTAGGTCCTACTGGCGTCTTGGGCATGACCAAAAACCCTTCCAACAACCACCACTGACACCTAGTATGTGTATGTGTTGCATAGTGTTTTATGTATCTTGTCGCCTCTTCTCTTCAAACACGCACCTGTCGCACTGAAGACATCATGCTCAGCAGCTGCAGCTTCTGGGCCCTGGAAATGCCGTGTAGGTTGGATCGAGAAAGGCTTCCTGCACTCACTGGAGCATTCATCCGACTGCGCACGATTATCAAATCCTAAATGCCAGCAGCGACTGAAGTAGAGCGGCGCCTGGCTCATGAGGATGTAACTGAAACACATTTCATCAGCAAGGCTGATCCCATTCCATGTCCACCGTGCGCGTTGGGAAGAGTCGTATACACAAGTAACCTTAAAAGCATCTCTGCGAGACACAACGACTTCGCTGGACAAAAGCTTCATATCTTGCTCTGACATGTTGTAGCTCGGGAACACGCCAAAAGGCGTGGAGCTGCCATTCGCATGAAGGACCTCCGATTTTACGGCAATGCCTGCAACATGCATGTGTTGCTGCACTGCAATGATTTTAAACTCTGTCGCTGCATTCTCCTCCATGGCGTCACTCAAGCAATCCGGCGCACAGATTGACTGCACAACATGACGCGCTTGTCTTGGGGGGATTGATAACATCTGGGCCGATCTGGGGCCTAACTCGAAGAGGTGCACAGGCTGGAGATCTATGTCCAAATTGATACGGACACCAGTGCTGTCAAGGAAAGTGTCGGAGAATTTGGCCTCACCCCTCTTGTAATGCACTTGCAACATGGCGTATTTCGTGGGCAAGGGGAAGGCAACGCCGCGGGGCAATGCGAACTCAGCCGCTTCATTGTTGAACACGTGTACCACACGGCGGCATCCGCCCCGAAAGGGCGAGTGGGTACACGGAAAGGACTCTTGAAAATCTTCGGGTGGTTTGAAAGAGGGGTCACAACTGAAAAAGGCTACGTGGTGAATGCGGTTCCATGTTTCCTTATCTTTGATAACGGAGAAGGATGTGATGCCAGTGCCATCTTCCAATCCGTCAAATCCGCCGACCCCAGAGGCGTGTGAGGGAGAGTGCGTGCTAGAGCCATTCATCGTGAGCTTCTCCTTTCAAGCAGCCACCGACCGATACCCTCCTCCTGGCCCCCTTCCTTGGAACCTCTGTACTTGGGCCCCCCTTTCCCCCATCCCACCACTTCTCGCCCAAAACCGACCGATGCCCCCAACCACGCTCCCCACCACGCTCCTGCCACGCTCCAACCACGCCCTGGCATCCTCACCCCCAGGCTTCTGGGCTCTGTTCTTGGGACCCCCGACCCCCCGATTTCTCGTCCAAAAACGACCGACGCCTTCCACAATGACCCCCTCGTGGCCCCGACACCCTCACCCTCAAAGCTTCTGGGCTCCGTTCTTGGGACCCCCGACCTCACGATTTCTCGCCCAAAAACGACCGACGCCCCCACCATGACCCCCTCCTGGCCCCGACACCTCCAGGCCTCTGGGCTCTGTTTTTGCGGCCCCCGACCCCACGATTTCTCGCCCGAAATCGACCCATACCCTCCACCCCGCCACTCCCTGGCCGCCACCTCGCACCCACCTGGCCCCGACACCCCCAGGCCTCTGGGCTCTGTTCTTGAGACTCCCGACCCCACGATTTCTCACCCGACGTCGACCCATACCACCCACCCCCCCACACCCTGGCCGCCACCTCGCCCCCACCTGGTTCCGACACCCCCAAGCCTCTGGGCTCTGTTCTTGAGACCCCCGCCCCCCTCCTGGCCTGACATCCCCACCCCGGGAGAGCTCTGTTTTTGAGACCCCCCACCTAACAATTTCTCGCTCACAACCTACCAACGCCCCTCTCCTGGCCTGACATCCCCACCCCGGGAGAGCTTTGTTTTTGAGACCCCCACCCCACAATTCTTGCCCAGCTGGAAAGATATCCCCACCCCGGGAGAGCTCTGTTTTGGGGATCCCCCACCTCACAATTTTCCCCCCTAGATTCTACAAACGCTCCCCTCCTGGCCTGACATCCCCAGCCCGGGAGAGCTCTGTTTTTCGGACCCCCCACCCCAAAAATTTTTCCCCAGAACCTACCAACGCCCTCCTCCTGGCCTGACATCCCCACCCCGGGAGAGCTCTGTTTGCGGGACCCCCCACCCCACAATTTCTCGCCCAGAACCTACCAACGCCCCCCTCCTGGCCTGACACCCCCACCCCGGGAGAGCTCTGTTTTTGAAACCCCCACCCCACAATTTCTCGCTCAGAACCTACCAACGCCCCCCTCCTGGCCTGACATCACCACCCCGGGAGAGCTCTGTTTTTGACACCCCCCACCCCATAATTCTTGCCCAGAACCTACCAACTGCCCACTCCTGGAAAGACACCCCCACCCTGGGAGAGCTCTGTTTTTGGGACCCCCCACCCCGCAATTTCTCGCCCAGAACCTACCAGCGCCCCCCTCCTGGCCTGACATCCCCACCCCAGGAGAGCTCGATCTGTTTTAGGGACCCCCCACCCCACAATTTCTCGCCCAGAACCTACCAACGCCCTCCTCCTGGCCTGACATGCTCACCCCGGCGGAGCTCTGTCTGGCATCCTCACCCCCAGGCTTCTGGGCTCTGTTCTTGGGACCCCCGACCCCCCGATTTCTCGTCCAAAAACGACCGACGCCTTCCACAATGACCCCCTCGTGGCCCCGACACCCTCACCCTCAAAGCTTCTGGGCTCCGTTCTTGGGACCCCCGACCTCACGATTTCTCGCCCAAAAACGACCGACGCCCCCACCATGACCCCCTCCTGGCCCCGACACCTCCAGGCCTCTGGGCTCTGTTTTTGCGGCCCCCGACCCCACGATTTCTCGCCCGAAATCGACCCATACCCTCCACCCCGCCACTCCCTGGCCGCCACCTCGCACCCACCTGGCCCCGACACCCCCAGGCTTCTGGGCTCTGTTCTTGAGACTCCCGACCCCACGATTTCTCACCCGACGTCGACCCATACCACCCACCCCCCCACACCCTGGCCGCCACCTCGCCCCCACCTGGTTCCGACACCCCCAAGCCTCTGGGCTCTGTTCTTGAGACCCCCGCCCCCCTCCTGGCCTGACATCCCCACCCCGGGAGAGCTCTGTTTTTGGGACCCCCCACCTCACAATTTCTCGCTCAGAACCTACCAACGCCCCTCTCCTGGCCTGACATCCCCACCCCGGGAGAGCTTTGTTTTTGAGACCCCCACCCCACAATTCTTGCCCAGCTGGAAAGATATCCCCACCCCGGGAGAGCTCTGTTTTGGGGATCCCCCACCTCACAATTTTCCCCCCTAGATTCTACAAACGCTCCCCTCCTGGCCTGACATCCCCAACCCGGGAGAGCTCTGTTTTTCGGACCCCCCACCCCAAAAATTTTTCCCCAGAACCTACCAACGCCCTCCTCCTGGCCTGACATCCCCACCCCGGGAGAGCTCTGTTTGCGGGACCCCCCACCCCACAATTTCTCGCCCAGAACCTACCAACGCCCCCCTCCTGGCCTGACATCCCCACCCCGGGAGAGCTCTGCTTTTGGACCCCCCACCCCACAATTTCTCGCCCAGAACCTACCAACGCCCCCCTCCTGGCCCAACATCCCCCCCTCCTGGGAGGACTCTGTTCTTGGGACCCCCACACCACAATTTCTCGCACGGAACCTACCAACGCCCCCCTACTCGCCTGGACATCACCTCGGGAGAGGTCTGTTGTTGGGACCGCCCACCCTACAATTCTCCACCGGAACCCACCAACGCCCGCCTCCTGGCCTGCCATCCCCACCTCGGGAGAGCTTTGTTCTTCGGACCCCCCACGCCATAATTTCTCGCCCGGAACCTACCAACGCCCCCCTCCTGGCCTGCCATCTCCACCCCGGGAAAGCTCCGTTTTTGGGACCCCCCACCCCACAATTCCTCGCCCGGAACCTACCAACCTGGCATCCCCACCTCAGGGGAGCTCTGCTCTTGGGACCCCCCACCCCACAATTTCTCGCCTGGAACCTACCAACGCTCCCCTCCTGGCCTGGCATCCCCACCTCGGGAGAGCTCTGTTCTTGGGACCCCCCCACCCCACAATTACTCGCCCGGAACCTACCGACGCCCCTCTCCTGGCCTGGCATCCCCACCTCGGGAGAGCTCTGTTCTTGGGACCCCCCACCCCACAATTTCTCGCCCGGAGCCTACCAACGCCCCCCTCCTGGCCTGACATCCCCACCCCGGGAGAGCTCTGTTTGTGGGACCCTCCACCTCGCAATTTCCCCCCCAGATTCTACCAACGCCCCCCGCCTGGCCGAAACAGCCCACCCCAGGAGAGTCTGTTCGTTGGGACCCCCCACCCCACCATTTCATCGCCCGAACCTCCACTGCCCCCCTCCTGCCTACATTCCCCACCCCGGGAGAGCTCTGTCTCTGGGACCCCCCCACCCCCAATTTCTCGCCCCGAAACCTACCACGCCCCCCTCCTGGCCTGACATCCCCACCCTGGGAGAGCTCTGTTTTGGGGACCCCCCACCCAACAATTTCTCGCCCAGAACTTACCAACGCCCTCCTCCTGGCCTGACATCCCCACCCAGGGAGAGCTCTGTTTTTGGGACCCCCCACCTCGCAATTTCTCCCACAGATTCTACCATCGCCCACCTCCTGGCCTGACATCCCCACCCCGGGAGAGCTCTTTTTTGGGACCCCCCACCCCGCAATTTCTTGCCCAGAACTGCCAACGCTTCTTTCCTGGCCTGAAAAAACAATCCCCACCCCGGGAGAGCTCTGTTCTTGGAACCCCCCACCCTACAATTTATGGCCCAGAACCTACCAGCGCCCCCCCTCCTGGCTTGACATCCCCACCCCGGGAGAGCTTTGTTTTAGGGACCAACCACCCCGCAATTTCTCGCACAGAACCTACCAACGCCCCCCGCCTGGCCTGACATCCTCACCCCGGACGAGCTCTGTTCTTGGGACCCCCCACTCCACAATTTCTCGCCCAGAACCTACCAACGCCCCTCTCCTGGCCTGACATCCCCACCCCGGGAGAGCTCTGTTCTTGAGACCCCCCACCCTACAATTTCTCGCCCAGAACCTACCAACGCCCCCCTCCTGGCCTGACGTCCTCACCCTGGGAGACCTCTGTTCTTGGGACCCCCCACCCCACAAATTCTCCCCCTCCTGGCCTGACATCCCCACCCCGGGAGAGCTCTGTTTTTGGGACCCCCCACCTCTCGAACACATCAAAAACTACACTTAGCAAAACTCCACCCAGTTGCGGGGACCAGGGGGGGCAACCAAAATTCGGTTAGGCGCGCTGGTCGGTCTGGGTGGACGGGCACCGCCTCGCGACCTACGACGGGGAGCGCTGGTCATGCGAAACACGTGGGGCGCCAAGCGTTGCAACTATCAGCATGCTTTACGGCGGGGCTAAGCGGCTGCTGCAACAGGAAATGATAACGCGAACTGCCGCTTCATCCGTGGAGGGGGGATCCAGCACGGAAAAGAATTCGAAGGCGTGGGGCGTCTGGCCAGGCACTTACTTACGGCACGCATAGAATCGATCGCGGCTACAAAACTTGGCGAGACACGGGGATGAGGTGGAAGTGGAAGGACATAATGAAAGAGGCTGCTAAGGCACGGAGACACGAGACGAGGGAGGAGATCACGCCTGAGGCAAAGCGGCGCCCCAAAGCACAGAAAACACTGGGGTCATCATACTGGGGCAGGGGCGGGAAAGGGCAGCGGGCAGTGCGAGGCGGAAAAGGACAGCGGCCATGCAAGTGGTTTCGCTGAGCCCGAGGAAGTGGGAAGTCGGCGGGGAGCGGCCCCGGGGACGTGGCCTCGGAGATGGGCAGCACGGGCAGCCGATGCTTCGCCAAAAGGGGACACGTACAGAACTACACTTAGCGGCCGGGGCACGGTACACGTCGGGAGCGCGAGTCGCGCCCCCGACATGTACCCCGCCCCGCTGGCTAGGTGTAGTTCTATGAGTGCTCTGTTTTGTGAGGATGTCCCTGGCGAAACCAGCACGTACAGAACTACACCTAGCGCCTGGCTAAGTGTAGTTCTGAACGTGCTGGATGTCTCGAGCGGGGCGAGCACGTATAGACCGGCACCTAGCGAAAATGGCAGGGTACAGGTCGGGGGCGTCGCCGCGCCTCCCCGCAGAGTCAGGAGGGCAGGGGCCACTGAAATCCCAGCCGCCCTCAGGGCGGCGGAGGCTGGACGTCCCAGGGATGCCCGACAGGGACCCAACTGCGGCCAAGGGCACGCAACGAGGTCCCTGGGGGCCCCAAGAGCGCTCCACGACCTCCAGCCGCAATCTGAGGTCGTAGCATCTTGGGGGTCTCCTGGAGCGCTTGGCGGGGTCTTGGATTCTTCCTGGGGCGCTCGGGAGGTCCCAGGAGCGCACCTGCTCGCCACGACATCTGGTCTCGATCTGGAGGTCGTGGCGTCTGGGGCCCCCGTGGGGCGTTTTGGGGGCACTGGGGGTTCCTCCTGTAGCCCATCATGGGTCCCACGAGCGCTGGTGGTCGCTACGATTTCTGACCTTGTTCTGGATCCCTCCATCCTCTTTGCCCCCCCCCCGTGATCAGGGCAACTCGCCTGGTGACGATGTTTCGAGGATTTTAAAAAGATATGCGCGCTCCGCCTCCGCCTCCTAATCGCGAGTTGTTATTTCTGATTCCACGCCGACTCTGGCTAGCGACGTCGAGGCCCTCGCAAATCCGACAAACGCGATGACCCCCCTCGAATGGCGGGCAAAACAAACTTTGGAACGATAGCCCAAAATTAATTTTGAAATTTCGGGATCCGCGAGAGAAACTAACCCACTCGCCCAAAGTGTAGCTCTCTATCTGTCCGAACCTCGCAATTTGTCGCCGAGAACCTATCACCGCCCCCCTCCTGGCTTGACATCCCCACCCCGGGAGAGCTCTGTTTTGGGGACCCCAACCCCGCAATTTTTCGCCCAGAACCTACTAACGCCCCCCTCCTGGCCTGACATCCCCACCCAGGGAGAGCTCTTTTTTTGCGACCCCCCACCCCGCAATTTCTCGCCCAGAACCTACCAACGCCCCCCTCCTGGCCTGACATCCCACCCCCGGGAGAGCTCTGTTTGTTTGACCCCCCACCCAACAATTTCTCGTCCAGAACCTTCCAACGCCCCCCATCCTGGTCTGACATCCCCACCCCGGGAGGGCTCTGTTTTTGGGACCCCTCACCCCACAATTTCTCGCCCAGAAGCCTACCAACGCCCCCCTCCTGGCCTGACATCCTCACCCCCGGAGAGCTCTGTTTTTGGGACCCCCCACCCCACAACTACTCGCCCAGAACCTACCAACGCCCCCCTCCTGGCCTGGCATCCCCACCTCGGGAGGACTCTGTTCTTGGGACCCCCACACCACAATTTCTCGCACGGAACCTACCAACGCCCCCCTACTCGCCTGGCATCCACACCTCGGGAGAGGTCTGTTGTTGGGACCGCCCACCCTACAATTACTCGCCAGAACCTACCAACGCCCCCTCTTGCCTGGCATCGACCACCTAGGGAGACTCTGTTTCTGGGACCCCACACCCCACAATTTCTGCCCGGAACCTACCACTCCCCCCTACCTCGCCTGGCACCCACACCTCGGGAGAGGTCGTTTGTTGGGACCGCCCAAAAACAAACCCCTACAATTTTCCTCCACCGGAAAACCCACCAAACGCCCCCCCCCCCCCCCCCCGCCTCTTGGCCTGGCCATCCCGGCTCTGGAGAGCTTGTTCTCGGACCTGCCACGCCATATTTCTCGCCGGAACCTACCAACGCCCCCCTCCTGGCCTGCCATCTCCACCCCGGGATAGCTCCGTTTTTGGGACCCCCCACCCCACAATTCCTCGCCCGGAACCTACCAACGCCCCCCTCCTGACCTGGCATCCCCACCTCGGGGGAGCTCTGCTCTTGGGACCCCCCACCCCACAATTTCTCGCCCGGAACCTACCAACGCTCCCCTCCTGGGACCCCCCCACCCCACAATTACTCGCCCGGAACCTACCGACGCCCCACTCCTGGCCTGGCATCCCCACCTCGGGAGAGCTCTGTTCTTGGGACCCGCCCCAACCCCCCATTTTCCCTCGCGGCCGGAGCCTACCAACCGCTGCCCTCCTTGCCTGACATCCCCACCTCGGGAGAGCTCTGTTTGTGGGACCCCCCACCCCACCATTTTTCCCCCAGAACCTTCGTGCCCCCTGCACCCTCTGTTTTTAGGACCCCCCACCCCACAATTTCTCGCCCAGAAACTACCAACGCCCCCCTCCTGGCCTGACATCCCCACCCCTGGAGAGCTCTGTTTTTGGGACCCCCCACCCCACAATTTCTCGCCCAGAACCTACCAACGCCCCCTCCTGGCCTGACATCCCCACCCCGGGAGAGCTCTGTTTTTGGGACCCCCCACCCCGCAATTTCTCGCCCAGAACCTACCAACGCCCCCCTCCTGGCCTGACATCCCCACCCCCGGAGAGCTCTGTTTTTGGGACCCCCCACCCCACAATTACTCGCCCAGAACCTACCAACGCCCCCCTCCTGGCCTGGCATCCACACCTTGGGAGGACTCTGTTCATGGGACCCCCACCCCACAATTTCTCGCACGGAACCTACCAACGCCTCCCTACTCGCCTGGCATCCACACCTCGGGAGAGGTCTGTTGTTGGGACCGCCCACCCTACAATTTCTCCACCGGAACCCACCAACGCCCGCCTCCTGGCCTGCCATCCCCACCTCGGGAGAGCTTTGTTCTTCGGACCCCCCACCCCATAATTTCTCGCCCGGAACCTACCAACGCCCCCCTCCTGGCCTGCCATCCCCACCCCGGGAAAGCTCCGTTTTTGGGACCCCCCACCCCACAATTCCTCGCCCGGAACCTACCAACGCCCCCCTCCTGACCTGGCATCCCCACCTCGGGGGAGCTCTGCTCTTGGGACCCCCCGCCCCACAATTTCTCGCCCGGAACCTACCAACGCCCCCCTCCTGGCCTGGCATCCCCACCTCGGGAGAGCTCTGTTCTTAGGACCCCCCACTCCACAATTACTCGCCCGGAACCTACCAACTCCCCCCTCCTGGCCTGGCATCCCCACCTCGGGAGAGCTCTGTTCTTGGGACCCCCCACCCCACAATTTCTCGCCCGGAGCCTACCAACGCTGCCCTCCTGGCCTGACATCCCCACCTTGGGAGAGCTCTCTTCTTGGGACCCCCCAACTCGCAATTACTCGCCCGGAACCTACCGACGCCCCCCTCCTCGCCTGGCATCTCCAACTCGGGAGAGCTCTGTTCTTGGGACCCCCCACCCCACAATTTCTCGCCCGGAATCTACCAACTTTCCCCTCCTGGCCTGGCATCAGCACCTCGGGAGAGCTCTGTTCTTGGGACCTCCCACCCCACAATGTCTCGCCCGGAACCTACCAACGCCTCCTCCTGGCCTGGCATCCCCGCCTCGGGAGACCTCTGTTCTTGGGACCCCCCACCCCACAATTTCTCGCCCGGAACCTACCAACGCCCTCCTCCTGGCCTGGCTTCCCCACCTCGGGAGAGCTCTGTTCTTGGGACCCCCCACCCTACAATTTCTCGCCTGGAACCTACGAACGTCCCCCTCCTGGCCTGGCATCTCCACCTCGGGAGAGCTCTGTTCTTGGGACCCCCCACCCACAATTTCTCACCCAGAACCTACCGACGCCCCCCTCCTGTCCTGGCCCTTCACCTCGGCAGAGCACTGTTCTTGGGACCCCCACCCCACAAATTCGCGCCCGGAACCTACCAACGCCCCCCTCCTGGCCTGGCATCCCCTCCTCGGGAGAGCTCTGTTCTTGGGACCCCCCACGCCACAATTTCTTGCCCGGAACCTACCGACGCCCCCCTCCTGGCCTGACATCTCCACCTCGAGAGAGCACTGTTCTTGGGACCGCCCAGCCCAGAATTTCTCGCCCGAAACCTACCCACGCGCTCCTCCTCGCCCCCCTCCTGGCCCGGCATCCCCACCCCGGGAGAGCTTTGTCCTCGGGACCCCCCACCCCGCAATTTCTCGCCCGAAACCTACCAACGCCCCCCTCCTCGCCCCCCTCCGGGCCCAGCATCCACCCCCCACCCCGCAATTTCTCGTCACCTGTTGACGTATTCCATTTCCTCGATCCCCCACCACGTCCGACCCATGCATCGTCCTGCATGGGCATCCCCACCCCGGGAGAGCTCTGCTCTTGGGACCTCCCACCCCGCAATTTCTCGCCCGAAACCTACCGGCGCCCCGTCATCCCTGGCCCACGACACGTCTGTCATGGGACCCCCGAACCCTCGCCCCCCCCCGCCTCGACCCATGACCCTGTTCCGGCGGGTTCGAGGCGCACACACCCGACGCATGACACCTAGGTCGTCCTCTGTCTTTTTGTCACCGA
The DNA here is from genome assembly GCA_963575745.1 of Prorocentrum cordatum. Classification (NCBI taxonomy): domain Eukaryota; class Dinophyceae; order Prorocentrales; family Prorocentraceae; genus Prorocentrum; species Prorocentrum cordatum. Next base: position 33,699 of record CAUYUJ010002974.1, read on the forward strand.
CACCCTGCTTCGCTCGGCGACCTCCTGCCTTTTCCGCTCTTCATCTGCGAAGCACTTGTTGCACCTCTGCTTCCCATCCGGACCCTTCGTCGTCCGCTTGGCCAACCAGCTGCTGAAATCCCTTCTTTCGAAAGCGTCCTTGCAAGCTATGCATCTCCACCATCCGCGCGGGAGCTTCGCGCCAGCGACGCAGCGCTTGCACTTGCGGTCTCGATCGGCCACGCCGCCCCACATCCACTTCGAAAAGCATTCACGCCGCTGCACCACCTCGCACACAACGCAGGCCTTCCCGTCCTTCCTCGCCGCAGTGCCCCGTTGTGCAGCCGCAGCGTCTACGCACTGGGTACACGCAATCGACGCTTTGGACACGTTGCACAACGTGTGAGCGGAAAACTCTGCCTTACTCTTCGACTCCCCACATTGTGAGCATACCACCCGCTTTGCCTCTGCAGGGCGGGCCTTCTCCTGCTCTCTCTGCAACTTCTTACAAGCCTTGCATGTGGGTTCCTCGCTGACAATAGTTTCCGCTTTCGCAAATTGATCTAGTAACTTCTGCTCGCCGCAGCGCGAACACTGCAGGTGCTTCTTCAGCTCCTCGCACTCAAGGCACATTCCCCCTTTGCACCGGGCGTTCCCTGCCTTCTCCCATTGGAAGTCTACGAACGCATCCGCATACTTCCGCCCCTCGCATACGTAACACTTTCGCCTCTCGGGACAGTCCGCGCAACGCCGTGACGTGAGCTTCGAGCTGTGGTGCTGGGATGCATGGAAAGCATCCTGGCCCTTCCACAGAAAGCATTCCGCGCACAGCCACGGCGTGCCATTGCTCTTCTTGCCTTCCAAGCACACCTTGCACACGCGGCGACCGTCGTCCCAGCTCCACTGCCCGAGCGCGTACTGGTTCTTGTACTTCACCGACGAGCACAGTGCGCACGTCCCTGCAGGCATGAATTCCTTCTCGATTGCCTCCCAGTCCATCGGGTCTCCCCGCAACACCTGTAACAGTAATCCGGGCCCCTTCCGCTCCTTCTGAGTGTACGGCGCACGGTCGAAAGGCCGAAATATCAACATGTCTTCGCGGCGACGCACGCGCGTCAGAGCCACATAACTCGACAACGGCGACGTGCCCCCGCCAATCCTGAGGTCCACGATGACACCCTGCTTAAAAGTCTGGCCCTGTGCTGAATGGGCGGTGACTCCAAACGCTGGGGCCAAGGGGAACTGCCGCCGCTTCACTTTCAGACGCGGGCACGGCCTGCCCTTGTCGACGAACCAATCTTTTTTCTGCGGGGTCACTGGGTACAGGACCGGCGTCTGCAGCCCCTGTATCGTCCACTTGCACGGAATCACGTTCCCTGCGTCATCGCGACCCTCATCGAAGAGGACAAATATCACGTTCGGCATCTTCTGCAATATGGTCTCTCCCCCCCGGGAGACGCGACCTGCTCCTTCGTCGCCATCACACACCCATGAGTGCACGGTCCCCACGCGTCCGCGGAGTAGATACTTGTCCTCGCTGCGGTCGATATGATCTGTGAGGGCCACAGGCATTCCCTCCGCGACTGGCAAAAAAACCATACAGGTCTCCGCTCTCCTTGTCGTGACGCTGCAGCCAGGCCATCTTTTGGCGTGGGAGATCTGGCCGCTCTCGCAGCGCATCTGGTGTCGGAGTGTCGCGCGCAGTAACGTACAGCAGAGGCTTCTCGTGCAGTCGGGCGTATTGCGACGCTCGGAGTTTGTTCACCTCATACTTCACGTCGTTATTCGGGAACACCCCGGGGGCGCACCGGAACTTCGCCGTGTGAATGCGCTCGTCATCTGGACCGTCGATGACGAGACGGCGGTGTTCGCGCTCATGCTTGCACACCGCGCATTCCTGTCTGCGTAGTTCCTTCGGGGACATCGCGCGCTGACGGCAAGCTCCGACAGTTTCCTTCTCTGAGACCCCTGCGGCGTTCTACAACGCCCTACATCTCGCGTTCCCACATCCAACCGCACCTTGGAGCCAACTCCGCGGGACACCAGTATCACGCCCGTGCAAAAATGAATGCGTGTCTTCCGCGAGGTCTCCTCTGCGGAACTCCTCCTGCACGGATTTCAGCCAGGCATCGTCGCAGCGCTCGCACTCCACTAGCTCCGTTACCCCCTGCACGCCCTCTTTGCCTCCCCCCCACAGGAGAGCCTGCCCGTGTAGCACTGGCGGGAGCGAGGTATACTTCCGCGCCGCCGCGACGCGCTCTGCTGGCACGTCTGCGAGGAACCCTCCGTCCGGAGGGGCCAGCTGCCAAAAGTCTCCGCTCAGAACGACGTTTAAACCGCCGAAGGGTCGCGTCACTCCGTCCTCCCCGCGCTTCTGGGTCCCAATGTCCCGAATAACGCTGCGAAGTTTCTGGTCCACTTCGGCGAGCAGCCGGGCACTCACCATGCTGATCTCGTCTATGAACAACCACCTCCACTGCAACACTCGCTTGGCTGTCTCGCACTGCAGTTTCACATCTTCACCCTTCTCGTCGCCACGCTTCACGGCGGGGATGCCGCAGGCGTGGTGCATGGTGTCTCCACCGAGCAGCTGCGCCATGACTGCCTGGAAGGCCGTGACCTGAAAATGACCGCCTATCGTCCATTTCATCAAGTCTTCGAACAGCTCCTTCCGCAGAGTACGCAGCACGTGCGACTTCCCTGTGCCGGGCCCTCCGTGCATGCACCACCGCAGCGGGTCACCCATGCCCGCGCCCCCTCGTGCCTCCCCGTCCAGCTCTTGCATCGCCCTCTCTGCTACCTGCTTCGCCATTTCGAACTGTTTCGCGTTGACCACGCGTCGGCCTGTGTCCTTGTCAGTCCGATACTCCAGTTTTCTGAGCCACTCTACAATCTCCTGTGATGTCGCCCCTGCCTGAGCCTCCACCTTCCCACTCCTATCCTCCGCAGCCACTCTGTCGGCCATTGACTTCTCCTTGTTGCGCGATGCCCTTGCTGCGGCCTGAACAGCCTCCAGATCACATTCGACGCCTCTGGGCCACGCGTTTCGCACCTCACTCAGCGACTTTTCGTTTGGGCGCTGACCCCGCACCTCCTGGGCTTTGGCCATGCCTGCCTTCGAGTTCTCGCGATGTGCACAGCCACTAAGACCACCTCCCGCCCCACCAACCTCTTCTTCACAACTGCTGTCACCGTCGCCGTCGCCCCGCTTCCGACCCCCGACGCGTGACTTCAGAGCCTCGTCCAGCTGGTCGAATCCAACCTCCAATTCTTCGTCGCTCACGTCCTCGTCACTCCGAGCCTCGTCATGCTCCGCATCCCTCGGACGCACGCGATACACGCTCAGGAAGTTCCCAACGTACCGCGCAGCTTCTTCCGATTGCACTCCGCCGTCCAACCACGCAACCATGGCGGCTTCCCACGTTTTCGCGGCCCGTCGCAGTGCGCCTGCGAACACCACGTGATTGTCGGCCTCTGACTGTCGCAACGTCCACGGGTGGAAGTAGGACATTACAATTCGCGCTGACCGCTCAGCTTCCCCATGTCGGCTGCGAGGCACCGGTGCCCCGAAAAAGGTTGGCGCCATAGGCCTCTTGTTCCTGACAAGAACCCACGTGTGTCGCAGGTGCCGGCATCCATCAGTGTCTGGGTACGCCACCCAATCCTTCCCTGCGTCGCCCTTCACCATGTAATCCACCCCAGGCACTAGCTCTTCCGCCTGCCCCTGACTCCGACCGTTTGCCTTTACTTTTTGCTCCCCTGTCGCCGTCAAGAACGCATGGTGCCTGTCCAGATCGGCGTCAGCGCCCCTGAGACTGGTAGGGTATGACACGAGCACGGGCCTCCAATACGTAGTGAACTCGCACGGCGACAAGTGCCACAGGCCGTCCCGATTTGGACGAAGCCCGTACAACATGGCAACGTCCCTGACAGTGACTTTCCGCCGCCTTGGATTTCGCATGTCCACCTCCGCGAACTGAGCCTTGCGCCCTCCGGTTGTGCCGTCGGACAACCTCTCAACCGTTTCTACGTACTCGCGTCCGAAGAAACTGGCCGTCTCACAAGTCTTGATCGACTCTGCCGACGTCACATCCTTCTCCACGGCATACGCTCGAAGATTCGCACACTCCACTTGGCCGCGAACGATGCCTTTCCCGTAGGCGTCGCTCATGATGCGCGTCGTCATCCGCTTACCGACGCAGTTCGCGTTCTCCCCGTGCAACTGCCGCCTGAGCTTCTGGATCCCTTTGGAGCACTCGCGAACTTCATGGAAGGCCATAGGCTGGCGCTTCGTGCAGTAATCGCACGCGTACCCTGCCTGGGCGTCCTGAGCGATCTGGACCACCTTTATGATAGCTGCGTCGTTCTGCTTTTCCGCACATCCCTTCCCGCGCGTGCAGCTTTCGCTGGTGATCGGGAACCTGTACGGCCAACGCCCCACTCCTGGAAAGACATCCCCACCCTGGGAGAGCTCTGTTTTTGGGATCCCCCACCCCACAATTTCTCGCCCAGAACCTACCAACGCCCCCCTCCTGGCCTGACATCCCCACCCCGGGAGAGCTCTGTTTTAGGGATCCCCCACCCCACAATTTCTCGCCCAGAACCTACCAACGCCCCCCTCCTGGCCTGACATGTTCACCCCGGCGGAGCTCTGTTTTTGGGACCCCCCACCCCACAATTTCTCGCCCAGAACTTACCAACGCCCCCCTCCTGGCCTGACATCCCCACCCCGGGAGAGCTCTGTTTTTGGGACCCCCCACCCCACAATTTCTCGCCCAGAACCTACCAACGCCCCCCTCCTGGCCTGACATCCCCACCCCGGGAGAGCTCTGTTCTTGGGACCCCCCACCCACAATTTCTCGCCCAGAACCTACCAACGCCCCCTCCTGCCTGACATCCCACCCGGGAGAGCTCTGTTCGGACCCCCCACCCCACAATTTCTCGCCCAGAACCTACCACGCTGGCCTGTTCTGTTTGGGACCCCCCACCCCACAATTTCTCGCCCAGAACCTACCAACGCCCCCCTCCTGGCCTGACATCCCCACCCCGGGAGAGCTCTGTTTGTGGGACCCCCCACCTCGCAATTTCTCCCCCAGATTCTACCAACGCCCCCCGCCTGGCCTGACAGCCCACCCCGGGAGAGCTCTGTTCTTGGGACCCCCCACCCCACCATTTCTCGCCCAGAACCTACCAACGCCCCCCTCCTGCCACCCCCGTTTCTGCCATCCCTCGGACGCCCATCCCCCCTGCATGGTTCGGTTTCGTGCGTGCGTGCGTGTGCGTGCGTTCGAGAGGGCCCGGGCGCCTCCTTCTCCCCGCCGTCGCCGGGTGTTCCCCCGTGCACTGCGGCCTAACTCGCACTTGCTCGTCCAACTTCTGCCCTCCCGCCAGCGCAGTCCCTCCGCCTGGCCGCCGACGCACCAAGTGTGTGCGCGTGCTCGGCTTCGCGAGACGATCCCGAGAGGCTCCTCCGTGGCCCTGGCCGGAAGACGCAAACAACTGCACACGCCCGAGCCGTGCCGAGCCTGTTCTTGGACATCCGACGCTGCCCAAAACTTGCAACATCGTAGCAGATCACGACCCGAACCGCAAGACCCCCTTCCTGCGCCCCTCTTGGAACCGCCTCGATCTGTGACTGCCCCATGGGCCCGACACCGAGCGCCGACGCCCGGCGCGACCAAACTTAGCGACGCCAGGATCGCAGGGCTCCCCACGGCGGAAAGGGCCCTCGGCGGCGGCGGAGGCCAGCGGCGTCTGCGGCTGGCCGCGCGAGACTCGGGCCGCGCCTCGCGACCGGCGGCGCCGGCCATGGACCGCAGGCCGCCGCGCGGCGCCCAGGCGGCGGGGGGGCCGAGGCCCGCGGGCCGCCGCGGCGGCCCCGTGGCGCGCCATGCGCTCGGTCCAGGCGGGGAGGGAGGCGAGGATGGCGGCCTACCAGGGCGAGGAAAGCGAGGAGGGCGAAGAGGGCGAGGAGGGAGCCCTCCCAGGACGAGAACGGCGAAGACGGCGAGGACGGCGAGGATGGGGAGGATGGAAGGGATGACGACCTACCAGGACGAGGACGACGAGGATGGCGCGGACGGCGAGGACGGGGAGGACGGGGCCGTGCGCTACAGCCAGACAAGGCAAGGGTGAAGGCGAGGAGGACTGCCCACCAGACCGCCCCAACCACAACCGAAGTCCCAAATGTCGGGTTGAAGGGCGTGCTGCTTCCGCCTGTGCCTTGTCCATGCTCCTGGGCTCCCCTCCGCTGAGAACCGAAGGCGGCTCCGGGCCTTCGGGTTGGGCTGAGATGGTTTGGTGGGCAAGGAGAGGAGGAGGACGCAGAGGAGAAGGAGCAGCATGAGGACGTACGATCTCTGGTAGAAAGAGTGGCAGAGCGAAAGGTGCCAGCGCACAAAGGCGCCCAGAGGGCAAGTCGGAGATCTCTGAGACCTCGCGATTCTGGAGGATGCATCGAGCGCCGCGGCAATATCAGAGCGTTCCAGGACGCTCTGGAACCGTCCTAGACGCCCCACCTGTCGCACGCGTGGAGCGAGTTTCCTCGCGACAGCAATGGCGCCTCGGAGACACCAGGGAGCCTCCAGGACCGCCACGAAGCCCCCAAGATGCTCCTGGACCTCTACCGGGGGAACCTTGTTCTGCATGCTGCCCCCTTCCATGATCGTGACAACGCCTCTGATCGCCTCTGGGCATCGTTTCTGGCTGGGCTGGTGGGGCCACGCGAACATCTAGCATTTTCGGAAATACATAGGAAACCATCGGAATCTGTCGGAATCCGCAAGAATCCATTGAGATCCTCAGGAATCAGTCAGAACCCTTGAATCCCGGAGGGACCCGTGGGAATCCTGAAGACTCCCTCGTGATCGTTGCGAAGCCATAGGAATCACCAGGAATCCCCAGGACTCCACGTGGAATCCTCAGGAATGCTCAGGAATCAATGACCTCATCGGGATCATCAGGACTTCAAAAAGCATCCCAGGGGGTTCTCGGGATCCCCTGGGATTCCCAGGAATACCCAGGAATGACCGAAAACCTTTTTAGGAATCCCTCGTAATCCTTAGAAATCCATAGGAACCTTCAGAAGCCATAGAGATCCTTAGGAACCCCCAGGAATCCCCAGGAATCCACAGGAACATTGAGGAATCCGCAGGAATCCACAATAATCTTCGGGAGTCCGTAGGAATCCACAAGAATTCGATGTAATCCGTAGGAATTCTTCAACGGACAGTGAATACAAACCAAAGACAATCTGCGGAGAAGGACGACGAGGAGGAGCGCAACGTGAACCTCCAGGATGGCCGTCCGACTTATCGGAAACACGTATACGGAAAAGCAAAACGCGTTCAACCAAACCCACTAAGCAACTGAGCCTCCCTGAATTTCTCTGGGGTCGGCGGCAGAGGCGGCAGCCCTCAGATGAACACCGTTTGAGGCTTAAGCGAAAATGGCGACCGAAGGAGGAGGAGGAGGAGGAGGAGGAGGAGGAGGAGGAGGAGGAGGAGGAGGAGGAGAGAGGCGAAGCAGGAAAGGAGGAGGAAGAATCGCCCAGGCTGGCCGCGTCGTGTGCATCCAGCCTCCTGGTGATACACTCTGCAAGCTGGGCTATTCGGCGGGGGGAACGAAGATCAAAAGGCATGTCCTCCCGCCACCCTCCTTCTCCTCCCTTGCCTCACGCCGTCCCCCCCTCTTCTCGCCTCCCTTCCTTTCCTCATAGATAACTCCTGCCCGTCGCACCCCCAGACGTGTCGGGGACCCCCTCACCACTCATGGCCCTGGAGCTTGGACCTCGCAGCAGCTGAGATGATGGAGAGGGGTCGTTCACAACATGGAGCTCTCACCTCAGCGCCGCGCGCGTGCGCCTGAAAGGCTTGCAGCCGTTATGAGGATGGGGGGCCCGTGCGTCCGAAGGGAGATGTCGCCTCACCGTCTGGCACACACGTCGTCGCGCCGAACACACTCGCCTTCCAAGCCTGCGGCAGCTAGGCCCTCGCTCTGCAGCCCCGAGGCACGCCGCCCGACGCCCCGGGGGGGGGGCCCGACAGGCGAGGGCGGCCCGCGCCGGGCGGCCCCCCGTCGCACGCTCCCCGCGTGCGCTTCTCGGGCTTGCAGCGGCCGGCTGGCGCCCCCGGGGCGGGGCGGCGGAGCTCCGCCGCGGTACCAGCGGGTGCCCCAGCGCGCCGCCGTGCTCCGCCCGCGCGCGCCCGCGCAGCGGGCGCCCCTCCAGGCGGCGGCCCGCGGACGGTGCCGACGACGGCACCGCCGCGGTGCCCCCGTGGGGGCGGCTCCACGCCCCCAGCCACCCCCCCCCGGGCGACAGTACGTCCGCGGCGGGCCCCTGCCCGTCGGCCTGGCGGCTCGGCCGCCCACGCGCTCTCGACTGGGGCCGTGCGAGCGCGCGCTCTCGCGGGCGGCCGCCGACTGTGGCGGCGCCCGCGCTGGGGGAGCGGCGGCGACAACGGGGTGTCTTACGTGTGCCTCTGCACGCGCGGCTGATGGCGTGCCGGGCCTTGGCAACGGGGTGCGGCTCGCACTTGCGCGCCGCGCTGCCGGCAGTGCTGCGAGTGGGCTGCTGCTTCCTGCTGCCGCTGCTACGGCCTCTCGGACAGGAGGCAGTGACTAGGGTCACTGGGCCAGTGGGCATCATCATCATCATCATCATCATCATCATCATCATCATCATCATCATCATCACCACCACCACCACCACCACCATCATCATCATCATCATCATCATCATCAGCATCATCAGCATCATCATCGTCATCGTCATCGTCATCATCATCGTCATCGTCATTGTAAGCAGCATCATCACTACCACCACCACCACCACCACCATCATCATCATCATCAGCATCAGCAGCAGCAGCAGCGTCACCATCATCATCAGCATCATCAGCAGCAACATCATCATCAGCAGCAGTATCAGCATCAGCATCAGCACCAGCCAGCATCATCATCGTCGTCATCATCAGCATCAGCAGCAGAAGCATCAGCATCAGCATCATCATCAGCATCAGCATCAGCATCAACAGCATCATCAGTAGCATCATCATCAGCAGCAGCAACATCGTCATCGTCATCGTCGTCATCGACACCAAAGCCGCCATCAGCATCGGCATTATCAGCATCATGATCAGCAGCACCAGTATCATCATCATCATCATCAGCAACAGCATCATCAGCATTATCGCCATCATCATCATCATCATCATCAGCAGCAGCAGCAACAGCAGCAGCAGCATCAGCATCGTCATCGTCATCACAATCATCATCATGATCATCACCACCATCATCAGAACCACCACCATCGCCATCGCCATCACCATCCCCAATTTCCTCCTATTCCCCATCCTCCCCGTTCCCATCCTCCTCCTCCCTCCTCCTCGCTCCTCGCTCCTCGCTCCTCGCTCCTCGCTCCTCGCTCCTCGCTCCTCGCTCCTCGCTCCTCCTCCTCCTCCTCCTCGTCCTCCTCCTCCTCATCCTCCTCCTCCTCCTCCTCCGTCCTCCGTCCTCCGTCCTCCGTCCTCCTCCTCCTTCTCCTCCTCCTCCTCCTCCTCCTCCTCCTCCTCCTCCTTCTCCATTCCTTTTCCTGATACGTACATAAATTCTCCCTGTCGCACCCCGAGGCCAGTTTTTAGGGCGGGCCGAACGTTCCGCCTGACACTACCTCACAACTTATGACCCTGAAGCTTCAACATTGGCAACGGTTTTACAAATGGACGGCGGGTGGTTTTCAAAATGTGACTCTTGCCTCGGCGTCGCGCGCATTCGCAATACTATATTGTAAGAGTTTCGCGGATTCAGGGCGGGTCCTTTTCAAAATGCGGCTCTCGCCTTAGCGCCGCGCACATTCGATTGTTTTAACCAGGGCTTCACAGATGGAGGGCGGGTGGTTTTCAAAATGTGGCTCTCGCCTTAGCGCCGCGCACATTCGTTTTACACATGTGTAAAAGCTTCACGGATTGAGGGCGGGTCCTTTCCAAAACGTATAGCTCTCGCCTCAGCGTCGCGAGCACTCGTTTTTG
>CAUYUJ010002974.1:51205-83501 GCA_963575745.1 Prorocentrum cordatum
CTTCCCTCCTCCTCCTCCTCCTCCTCCTCCTCCTCCTCCTCCTCCCTCCTCCTCCTCCTCCTCCTCCTCCTCCCTCCTCCTCCTCCCCCTCCTCCCTCCTCCCTCCTCCCTCCTCCTCCTCCTCCTCCTCCCTCCTCCCTCCCTCCTCCTCCTCCTACCTCCTCTTCCCTCCTCCCCTCCTCCTCCTCCGCATCCCTCCTCCCCCTCCTCCTCCTCCTCCTCCTCTTCTTCTTCTTCTTTTCTTCTTCTTCTTAGTATTATTATTAGTAGTATTATTATTACTATTCTTCTTCTTATTATTATTCTTATTATTATTCGTGTTCGTCTTCTTCATCTTATTATTCTTCTTCGTCTTCTTCTTATTATTATTACTATTAATATTATCAATATTATTATTAGTATGATGATGATTATTATTAGTATTCTTGTCATTATCATTATTATTACTATTATTATTACGATTGTTATTATTATTAATATTATATTACTATTATTATTGTTATTATTATTAATATTAGTATTATGATTATTAATATCATTATTATTATGAGTCTTATTATTATTCGACTTATTCTTCGTACTCTTATTATTAGTATTCGTCTTATTATTCTTACTCTGTTTCGTCCTCTTATTTTTATTGTTATAATAACTATGAGTATTAATTTTATGATTATTACCACTAGTATTATTATTAGTAATAGTATTGTTATTATTCGTCTTCTTCGGATTCGTCTTCTTAATAATATTGTGCTTGTTGATATTGCTATTAGTACTCGTCTTCTTATTAGTCTTATAATTCTTCTTCGGATTATTCATATTCGTCGTATTCGGCTTATTATTATTATGGTTATTATTTTTTATTATGCTTATTATTCGTATGAGTATCGTTCGTATTCTTATTACTAGTAGTATTATTCGTATGCTTAATATTAGTTTTGGTATTCTTCTTCGTAGTAGTATCCTTATTATTAGTATTCGTCTTATTATTATGATTCGTATTCTTCTTCGAAGTATTAGTCTTATTTTTATTCGTCGTATTATTATTCTTAGCAGTCTTATTAGTCTTATTATGATTAATCGTTTTCCTCTGGTTATTACTATTATTATTATTAAAATTAGCATTATTCCTCCTCCTCCTCATCCTCCTCCTCCTCCTCCGCCTCCCTCCTCCTCCTCCTCCTCCTCCTCCGCCTCCCTCCTCCTCCTCCCCCTCCTCCTCCTCCTGCTCCTCCTCCTCCTCCTCCAGCTCCTCCTCCTCCTCCCCCTCCTCCTCCTCTCCTCCTCCTCTCCTCCTCCTCCTCCTCCTCCTCCTCCTCCTCCCTCCCTCCCTCCCTCCCTCCCTCCCCTCCCTCCCTCCTCCCTCCCCTCCCTCCGCCCTCCTCCGCCTCCCTCCTCCCTCCTCCCTCCTCCCTCCTCCCTCCTCTCTCCTCCGCTCAAGCCATTCTGGCTCAGGCGTTTCATTTTGTAGCGAACCTGAGACAGATCCCCGCGCCTCCACGTTGGCGCTTGAGGGGTGCACGATCCCCTAACATCCCTTCGTTAGTAGATTCGTGCAGCGAAGCGGGGTGATCACCTCTCCAGATGATGGCGGGTGGCGGCGCAGGCGCCAGGCTCTGGACGACGTGCAAGGGCTGCGCGACGTCGGACTGGAACGACATCTTAGAGAGCCGAGGTTGTCAGTGCAGCCGATGCCACCGTTTTGTCAAAATATATGCGCCGAAGAAGAAGAAGGACGGCGGCAGCACCAACACTCTTCAACTGGCTGTTGGCGGGAGTGGTGCAGTTGGCAAAGGTGCAGGCGGCAAAGGACAGGCTGGCGCGGCGGACACAGTGTCTGCAGGCGCTGCAGCCGAGGTTCGCACCATGCTGTTGCGCATGATAGGCAACACCAAGGATCAGGCCACCAAGAAGAGTTTGTTAGAGCAGCTCGAGGAGGTCGACAAGACGGCCGCTGCTGCGGCCTCATCGCCCGCCATGTCTGCGACGGACTCTGTCAAGAAGGCCGAGGGCATATGGAAGGATGTGAACATGAGACACGACCTAGCGATCAGCAACGTGATGCGCCTCCGCGAGCAGCTGTCCAGGGCGGAGGCCAAGGAACAGGAGCTCGCGCTAGAGTTGGCAACGGCAGAGATAGGCAGGCGCCTGGCGGCCAAGGCACCCGCGGTCGAGACGGGCGCAGTCTTCGACGGCCAGCCAGGCTCTGACGGCAAGGTCGCTGGAGGTAGTAGCAATCAATGGACGGTGCAGTGGGACGAAGAGTTCTCCGCCAAGCTAGACGACTACGAGTGCGAGCCGCAGGGGCGAGAGCAACTGCTAGCACTGGAGCGAGATCTGAAAGATGCACGTGGGGAGTTGCAAGAGCGCGGCTCGAAGGTCAACGAGTGGCGTACCAAGTACGAGGAGATGCAGAAGGCCATCACCGAGCGGCTGGCCAAGAAACGTCGTGCTACGCAAGGAGCTACCCCAGGTGGCGGTTCCGAGGCGGCAGGCGGCGGTGAGGCGGCGGCAGGTGGCGGCGGCGGGAGTGGCACCTCAGGCGGGGTGGCAACATCGGCGGGGGCGGCGTCGGCATGCGGCAAGGAGGCCCAGGAGAAACCAGACCTGGCGGCAGCAGCGGCCAAGCTCTCGGATGCCAAGTTCAAGGCCAAGCAGGCGTACATGGAGACATCGGGCAGCCAGGGCTCCACCACTGCGCGAGGCAGCGGCAGGCTGGCCGAGCCTGACGGCCAGCCGCGAGCCGCGCAGGGTCAGGCGTCATCAGGGAGTTCGGCTTTCGCGTCTTCTGAGCCCCACACGGGAAGAGCCGTGGTCAGCGATCACGAGCGCCCGTGTAACGAGGCCCCTCAGCTTTCGCATTTGCTTTTCGGGAATGTGACCTGCCTAGGTCCACGCGCTTGGCAGTTTCTCACCTCAGAGGCCATCCAAGCAAAGTATGATTATTTAGCCATCGCCGAGAGCCATGTTTCCGCTTGTCGAGAGGCCCACTGGGCCAAGCAGAGTCGCAAGTCCAAACTCAAGTCACTTTTTAACGCAGCTAGACCCAATCAGGATGGTTGCAGCGCGCGTTCGAATGAAGGAGGGGAAGCATTCTTTTCTAGAGGGCATCTTGTTGTGCACAAAGTAGGAGAGCCAAGCGATTTCAGTCCTCTCTGTGCTGTTGACACCGAAGCTGTTGACGGATTCTTCCCTGTAACCGTTCATCTCAGAGGGTATACCGTCGTCATCATAGTATACTATGGCAGATGCGGGGGCATAGCTGGTGAGGGAGCACAGAGGCTTGTTCGTCTAGGAGCCTTTGTGAGGGCCCTCCAGCTCCCCTGGATTATAATTGGCGACTTTAATGTTTCACCAGCTGTTCTGGCCAAGAGCGGCTTCATTGAACGAGTGCAGGGTGTGGTCTTTCAGTCAGCAGTCGAGAGCACGTGCGTCGCAGGCTCAGGTAATTCTCACATTGATTTCGCTTTGGCCAGCAGGGCAGCACGTCCGTACGTAGAGCAAGTGGAAGCGGTTTTAGACGTTCCTTGGGGCACGCACTGTGGGATCAGTCTGTCTCTGAGGAGCGAAGGGGTACAACTTCTCACTAGGGCTTTACACGTACCACACAAGCTCCCTCAGGTTTCACGGCCGAGCGTTCTTCCCCAGGCCAATAGTAAATCGCAGAAAGCCAAACGGGCCCGTCAAGAGGCCCGCGAGCTGTCTCAAGCCAAGTTTCAGGATGCCTGCGTTCAGTTTTTCTGGGATTTGCTGAACGTCGAGCGGCCCCAGGATCCGTCCCAGGACCAGTCGGCTTCCCAGGCCTCGGAGGCCTCGGGGGCCACGGGCGGTCCTTCGGACGAAACGCGGGCCCAAGAAGATCCTTTTCAATTCGAGCCTCCCGACGATTTTGAAGACGAGCCTGACCCATGGGCTCACGAGTCGGATTTTGGCAATCAGTCGGCGCCTAGGGCTCCTGCGCCCGATGCGACAAAAGAGGCAGCTCCCCTCGCCGAGATCCCCGCACCCCCCAAGGACGATGACAGCACTGTAGGCAGTCCCACTCCTCCCCAATCTCCCTCTTTCCACATCTCGGCTGACCTCTGGACGAAGCACAAAGACAGGATCGGATACATCGCCAGTCACGAGTCTGATGTTTGGGAAGTTATCCGTGCGTCTTTAGCTTATTCTGCAGGGGGTCCTCACATTCAAGCTGTCAGTGGAATGTTTGCCACATGGGTGAGTATTGCCGAAGCTACCATTCTTGAGCAGCACGAGTCCGCTGCAGCAGGGCGTTCGCGGGCAGAAGGACCTCTGTTGACTGTCGAAGTGGTGCAGCGCGCTGAGCACATGAGAGTGCAGCCCTTGTCTGACGTCATCGCAGGATGGTGGGCTAGGCTTCACACAGTGCTTGTGCGTCTCGCTCGTCATAGGCAACGGCGCAATGGGGTTGAGCAGGTCCCAAAGCTAGCTCATATTTGTCGCGTTCTGGTTCATGATGTTCCTGATGGGGCTCATACGGTCATCCCGAGTACTCATGGGGCACCTATGTGGTCTCAATGGGTTTGCTTCTTGGGGCAGGTGGAGTCTTGGGGCTTACCGATTTGGGAGCTGTACAGGGACCTCGCCCAGAAGGCTTCCAGAAGAGCGAGGGGGAGAGCCGTCCACGCGTCGTTGAGGCAATTCCAGGAGTGGATCGTGGGAGAGTCGTCGTTAGGTATCATCCACAAGTCGCTCAGGCAGGTCCCCCAGGCCTCGGAGGAGCTCGTCGTGGCAGGCACTAGGCTCTTCAACCCCAAGGATCTCATCGACGCCAAAGTAAAAGGCTGGCACAGCTTATGGCGTGAAGTTGATCTAGATTTAAAGGAGCTCGACGCTCTCCTAGGCCAGGTGCGCGATGCGGCAGTTTTTGATCAGATGCCTCCGCTGACAGTCGACGACGTCCGAGGGGCTCTCAAACGTATGAAAGCTCGTGCTGGGATGGGTATCGATCGCTTATCCCCACTAGACTTTGAACGACTCCCCGATTGTGCTATCGAAGATCTCGTGAACCTCTTTTCCGCTATCGAGGCCTCCCTAACCTGGCCATGGCAATCCTTGATCGTCATCGGCAGGTTACTTGCTAAGAAAAGCGGGGGCGATCGAGTTATCGGGCTTGTGGCCATGCTCTGTCGGGTGTGGAGTCTTGCTCGTGAGTGCCATGCGAAGGCGTGGACATCAGATACGTCACCATCATGGGATGCGGCGGTGGCAGGTAACAGTGCACTCAGGGAAGCATTCATTCGTGTTTTGGACAGTGAGCTTGCGGTCAAGCTAGGCGGTACTGTGGGCACCTCTATTCTTGACATTAAGAGCTTCTATGATCAGATCAGCTGGCCGAAACTTATCCAAGCGGCCTTACGCCTCAATTTTCCTCCTGTCCTCTTGTTTCTCGAACTCCAAGTTTGTCTTGCCCCACGTGTTCTCTCTCAGCTTGGCGCCTATTCGGAATGCTTTCAGCCTACACGTAGTGTTGTACAAGGTTTGCGCAGTGGCACACGGTTCGCACGATGTATGACCTATTATGTGTTGCAGAAGCTGACGATAGCCAACCCGAGCATGAGCGAACGCATGCGCATATGGATAGACGACTTGAGCATGTCCACTGTGGGTTCACGGAAGCAGGTTTTGATTGCGCTCGTCACCAGTGTTACGACGGCTGCCGCCGAGTTTCGGGAGCACGGACTCCAGCTGGCCAGCAAGAGCGTCGTCTTGTGCTCGCACCACGGCACGGCCAAGACAGCAGTCAAACAATTGAAGCTTCGGGGTATAGATGTGCAGCCCGTTTTGCAAGCAGCCTACTTAGGAGTTGATCAAGGGATGGGTAAGAGGTTGGCCAGGCAGACGAGGAGGCAGAGGGTGATCAAAGGGGGCACGCAAAACCAGAAACTTCGGCGGTATGCACATGCAGCACGGCGCTATCAGGTCACTAAGAAAGTCGAGCTCGCAGGCCCCCAGGCAGTATCCACCTACGGCATGCAGGTGTACGGTGCGTTCGGCACGCAGCTTTTGACTTTACGGCGACGTCTTGGCTCGGTTGTAGGTGCGTCGAAGAAGGGTAGGTGCCTTACTTCACTACTAGATATTCGTACTCCAGGTCGTGATCCTGGTATTAGTCTTCCAGTAGCAACTATGAAGGAGTGGATGAAGGTTTGGACTTATGATTCTCAGTATCGATCGGGCATTCGTCGAGCGTGGCCGGCCACAGTTGAGCAATTTAAGGCGCTGAAGCTCCCCGAGTTTGCTCGCCGCGTTCGTGGGCCTTTGAGCGCAGTCATTGCCAGTCTTCTTCGTGTCGGGTGGGACCCAGTTGCGCCCGATCTATGGCATGTTCCTGAGGCTAACGATAAAATTAACTTCGATTGGCAGTTTAACGAGTCGCTCGAGTCGATAGATCAGGCCCAGGACATGTTGAGTGATTTTGCTTGTGCCAACGCCAGCCTCCTGTGGCAGGATGCTGCACGGCACTTTTGTGGCGAGGGACTCGCAGGCGGCGCTGACAATCGATCCTTGCGTGCCCTTCTCTTGCGGTTGGAGACGGTCAAGAAGGGACGTCAGTTGGCTGAAGTCCTTTTGAATATTTGTGTCGGGGGTTCCTGGCCACTATCTCGGAGGAAAGAAGAAGGTCTCATCACGGACGATACCTGTGCAAGATGTCATGAAGCGCCAGAAACCCCTCGGCATCGGTACTGGCTATGCAAGTGCAACACTGGTCACCCAGTCTTTGAAGAAACAGACCAGCTAGTTTGCCAAGCTATTTCTCAGGGAGATGCCACCCCGTGCTTTTGGTATCGCGGCATCATTCCCAAGCAGTGGACGGTCGTGGACCCACCTTCTCAGGTCGAGGCTTGGAAGCTCTTAGGGACCCCAGAAGGCTCCATAGGCCTTGGGTGCTTAGGTGCGGGCTCTTGGGAGGCCCCCTTGGTCCTCTTCGGGGACGCGTCTGGGGGGCCCGAGTCTCGTGACGAGCATCTTAGGCGTGTGGGGCTCTCGGTAGTCTCGCTTAGGAGCTATGAGCCTCTAGTCATTGGGCCCTCTATGTCAGGACCACTTGTCGGAGATATTCAGACAGTTCCTCGAGGAGAGTTGCGAGGCCTCGAAGTGGCTATACGTTTCAGTAGTGGTGTGCTTATTTACGTTTCAGACAATCGTGCAGTTGTTGATGGTTGGCACAGTAGAGCCTATCGGAACCCACAAGGTGAGTTAGGTCCTATCTGGAGGGAGATTGGGAAGCTTTTGGAAAATCGTGACCCGTCTTTCATCACCGTGATCTGGGTGCCGTCTCATCTTGACACCGTTGAAGCGTCAGAGAGAGGTGTGCCCTTTCAATTTTTGCTTGGCAACGCCGTTGCCGACGAGATTGCTGGAGAGGCGGCCAAGGAGTGGAGGGTCACTGAAGGGCAGAGGGCGAGAGTACGGGACATCGAATGGAAAGCGGCTCTGGTTCGGAAGAGACTTATGAGGGCTCAGCTAGCTGCTATGGCTGTGCAAAATACTGGGCCCGATCGTCATCTTTCCGCCCCGCAGGTCGGTGAAGGAGATGTTCCTCCTCCTCCCCCTCCTCCTCCCCCCCCGCGGCCGCCCTCGGCCGCAGCCGTCGCCACGTTCAGCACGGGGCACGTGCTGGACGACTCAGGCGCACGCTGCTCTCGCTGTTTCTCGTCGTCGTCGAAGGCCGCTCGGACGGCCTGGCTTGCCTCTGCTTGTGAGGCGCCCCATTTCATTAATGACGTGCTGTCACGTCCTGGGTCTGGGTGTGGGGTCCACGTCGGCGGGGGATGGGCGCATGTGTCTCACATAATGGTTTTTTCCCAAACAGTGCGTGCATGGTTGTGCAGGGAGTGTGGGGCTTACGGGAAGGACCAGCTCCGATCTCTCGCCAACCCGTGCCGCCCCGATCTGATCACTCGCACCCGTCGGGATTATATCGATCGGTTTTTGAGAGGTCTCCCACCGAAGGCACAAGGCTCGGAGTGAGGGTTTTCTCTCTTGTGGATGTTGCTTCGCAACTGTTCTGATTCCTGATTCCTGATTCCTCCTCTCTCCTCCGCCTCCCTCCTCCTCCTCCTCCTCCTCCCTCCTCCTCCTCCCTCCATCCTTTCCGTACCGATGCCGATCGTCTCGAGTCCGCTGTTCGGGTCCGGGCGGGCGGGAGGCCGGACGGGGGCCGGCCTGCGGGCCAGGATCGGCGGGCATCGGAGAGCGGGAAATCGGATCGCATCGGAGCGAAAATCGGCATCGGCACGGAGTCGGAATCGACGACGACGACGACGACGAAGCGACGACGACGAAGCGACGACGACGAAGCGACGACGACGAAGCGACGACGACGACGACGACGACGACGACGACGACGACGACGACGACGACGACGACGACAACGGCGGCGGCGGCGGTGGCGGTGGCGGTGGCGGCGGCGGCAAGGTCCTGGTGACGCCTGCTCGCCCGCCGACCAGTCCAGCCCGAGCCCCACTGAGAGGACGAGCCCAGAGTCCACATCGCCCTCCTCAGACGGGCGAGGGGGGCGGAGTCGACTTTGGGACCTTCCCCCTCCTCCTCGCGCTGTGAAGAAGCACTACGGACGGTGTCTTACAACCGGCCCGGGGACAGTCAGCAAAACTACCCAGAACTGGGAAAGGGGACCAGACCTCCCAGGGTCCAGAGTACGAGAAAAAACTCGACACCGGATTCTGGCTCTTGACCCAGCACGAGTCGTGCGGGAGGACAAGAAACACCTGATAAAACACACAGCCCCATCACGTGTTATCATTTCTCAGCCAGCACAGCGAACATATTCGCACTGCCACTACAAATTGCCCCCCAGCCACACACACGCACGAATGTGCTAAGCGAGCGTGATGCCCGCAGTTCGTCTCAAAGCGTACCTTCGAGGATGTGTGCAACAGGAGGGAGGAGCTAATCGGAGGAGGAAGCGGGCCGGGAAAAAGGAAACTGTAGAACTGAAATCTCACGGGATCGCGATCACTCTCCTGCGCCAGAGAGATGTCCCGCCCGAATCGGACAGCTTGGCGGCGGGCCTCCATCTGCGAGGTTCAAAGAAACGCCCACCCACTCCAGGGCGCGCATCCACAAGGCCAGCGCCGAAGCCAGCCAGCCATCCCCAAGCGGGACAGAGGCGGGCCGACCCCACTGGGGCACGCGGGAAGTTCCCACGGCCTCGGAGCAGCCTAGACGCGCTCCAGCTGCGCTCTCCCGCGCCTCGAGGGCTCGCTTCAGGGCGCTGGGCGCCCGCTCTCTCCTGGGATAGTGTTCCACCTGCCCAGGCCCAGGCCCAGCGGCCAGGCCACCTCCCCCTCCCCCTCCTCTTCCTCCTCCTCCTCCTCCTCCTCCTCTCTCCTCCTCCTCCTCCTCCTCCTCCCCCTCCCCCTCCCTCCTCCCCCTCCTCCTCCTCCTCCTCCGCCTCCTCCTCCGCCTCCTCCTCCTCCTCCTCCGCCTCCCCACCCTCCGCATCTCCCCCGGTTCACGGCCCAGCCCGACCCTCGACCCGGCCCGATGCCGCCCGCCCGCCGGCTCTCACAGCCCGACGCGCCGAGGGCGTCTCACGGGCGCGGAGTGCCAACACGAAGGAGGCGAGGCCCGGAGGAGCGGGGCCTGGAGGGTCCCCTCCGCGCTCGGGCCCCCGGGGGGGGGGCCCTCCGCGGGCCCAGGACCGTCCACAAGACGGCTCGGGGCGGCAGAGCCCCAAGCAGTTGTTCCTCTCGTCAGCGGCGAGGCGGCGAAATCCGCTCCAGCGTGAAGCCAGATAGGGGCACTAGCTAGCGAATTGGCCGGCGAGCACAGAGGAAAGGCAGAACCCCAAACATGCGATGTCGTGTTTTTTCAACACGCAGTCCCCTGAAGTCCAGACCCTTCCCCCCTGGAGCGTTTTTCCCTTCCTAGGCTCTGCCTAGAAGGGTTCTTACTGTGTTTGCTTAAAGGGGCCAGGCAGTGCTCCCCGCCCCGGGCGGTTCCCCCAGGATCCGCCCCGCGGTTCCCCCAGTCCCCTGGGAGCTTTAGCTTTAGCTGTAGCTTTAGTTTTAGCTTTAGCTTTAGCTTAACTTTAGTTTAGGTTTAGCTTAGCGTTAGCTTAGCTGGATCTTACATTTAGCTTAGCTGTATATTAGCTTTAACTTAGCTTTAGCTTACCTTTAGCTTAGCTTTAGCTTACCTTTAGCTTAGATTTAGTTTGGCTTTACCTTAGCTTTAGCTTAGCTTTGGCTTAGTTGTACCTTAGATTTAGCTTAGCTTCAGCTTAGCTGTACCTTAGCTTTAGCTTAGATGTACCGTAGCGTTAGCTTAGCTTTAGCTTAGTTGTACCTTAGCGTTAGCTTAGATTTACCTTAGCGTTAGCTTAGATTTAGCTTTGATGTACCTTAGATTTAGCTTAGCTTGAATTTAGATTTAGTTTAGCTTTAGCTTAGCTTAAGCTTAGCTTTATCCAGCTTTAGCTTAGCTTTAGCTTGGCTTTAGCTTAGCTTTAGCTTAACTTTAGCTTAGCTTTAGCTTAGCTTTAGCTTAGCTTTAGCTTAGCTTTAGCTTAGCGTTGGCTTAGCTTTAGCTTCGCTTTAGCTTAGCTATACTGTTACTACTAATGCTGCTTTCCTAGGGGCTCCAACTCCTAGGTAGGGTCGCACTGAGATAATCTTTATCCCGAGCCGTTTTTGACGCCTCCGGGCCCAGTGAGGGCCCCCAGCAGCCAGAAAGGGTCAAGAACCTCCCGTCCTGAGGTTTCCACGGCGCGGGCATGTCCGGGACCCGTCCTGGAGAAAACCCCCAGATATAGCACCCGCCCTTTTCCCTCAGAACTCGAATAGGGGATCGACTACAAAGCTCATTTACCCCAAAATTGTGTGTGTGTGTGTGCGTCGTCGCACCTGCGAAATATCCGTGTAATATTCTGTACATCTTCGGATCATGCCACGAATTCCTCGTTGATCCGACGAGAAAACCTATGTTGGGATACAGCCGCAAATTCAATCATTGAAGCTATCTGTGCCAGCTTCCCGTAGGTTTCCTGAAACAAGCCCAGGCAAAATCATGTTGTCAGCGCTGGAAGGGGCGAGCGTGCTTAAGAGACTGCGCCAGCTTGCCGGCAAGTTGGTTCAGAAACTCTGGCCCCCCAGGCTCCCAAACGCACCCATGGATCCTCCGGGGCCTCCAAGTCTACACTCCGTGGCCTCCAAGATGCACACGATACCATCGCAGCTGGCTCAAGCTGGGTTCCAAAACGCCGAGGAGAGCTCAAAAACAAACATCATGGCCCCAATACTGATGAAGCGGCCTCCAAGACGCCGGCTCGACTGCAGTCGATCTCCTACTCGAAGGACCCCCTCTCCCACAGGGCGAGCGCCGCGCAGTCGGCTTCCTGGGGGGGGCGCGGTGGCTCCACGTCCCAGGCGGTGCGCGTCGCCCGGGGCGGGGCGAGGCAGACTGGCCCCTGCTTCATATCTTCCCCTCGTGCTCCTCCTCCTGCGCCTCCTCCTCCTCCTCCTCCTCCTCCGCCTCCTCCTCCTCCTCCTCCTCCTCCTTCTCCTCCCCCTCCCTCCAGATCGCGGTCACCTAAGCCGCCCACAAGCTCGCACGCGAAACCCCGCCTCTCCAGCTCCACTATCACCGCCCAGCAGCGCTGCCTGCGCGGCTTGCGCAGGACTCCGCGCGACTGGGCGCTCGCAGGAGGAGGAGCAGGAGGAGCAGGACGGGGACGAGGACGACGAGGAGGGAGAAAAAATGGGGTGGGTGAGGGGGTCGATGGGAGGCAGAATGGGTGAGGGGGTAGATGGGGAAATGCCGTTGCCATACAACTGCTACTCATGCCTCCCCCCTCCTCCTCCTCCCTCCTCCTCCTCCTCCTCCTCCTCCTCCTCCTCCTCCTCCTCCCTTGGAGTTTTCGCTTGTTGTCTGCGTAGGGCGGCTAGCAATACAACCTAAAGTGCTGTTCTGTGTTCGATACCTGGCCATTGTGGCAGTTTGGCTGCACCAGACATCGCTGCGGCTTCGTTCAAGCTCATTGGCCTGTTCGCTCCGATCCGATCCTCCTCCCTCTCTTTCTGCGCTGAGGAGCCTCGCGCCCCCCGCCAACAGAGCCTCCGCGGACCAGATCTGACGCCAATGCACGTTTGCTGGACCTGCGCCCATGATGGCCTCGGCGACGCGCCGGCATCGGCCCTGGGGCTGAAGGATTGGCTCGACAATGCCCGAGCCGACGTTTTCGGCGACCGTGGCGCTGCTGCACAAACGGTGGCCAGCGCGGTGACCTAGTCGACTCGCTCGGCGCTGGAAGAGCAGACGAAAATTCTCCATCAGGTCTCGTGGGCATGCTTGCAGGTCCTGGTCCACGGTCACTGGGGGCGTGGTGCCCTCCCCCCCCGCACGGATTTGAAGATCAGATAGGTGTTCGAGCGGGAGTCTGGCCGTGAGTCACGGTACGGTGGTCGTCTGGTCGAATGTAAGCACAGGTGTGCCCGATCAGATGCATCCTTCGAGAGCCTCTGGAGTGGGAAGGATCGCGCGCGCAACCCTTCAATACAACAACTGGCCGACCTCAAGCCTGTGACTGGGATAGCTTATTTTTGCCAGACGCTTCGGGTGAGCTCTCCGCGGCCACGTCGCCTCCTCGGACTGGCCTCAATTAAAATGGCGCTGGCGCTCCCTCCTGCCGGCGCGTGCGCGCAGGATCTCCAGGAGGGGAGGGGAAGCAGTGCACGGCCCGACTGCGCCGCTCCGCTCCGAGGAGCGAGAGCCGGACACGACAGAAGCTGGGACCGACACATGTTCTGGCCGATGATTGTCCCCGCGAGGAGATGAGAGGTGGGGAGCGCGCGCTCACTGGATCACATCACGGCGTGACTGGCACAGCAGCGTGAGGCAGAAGACCGCCAGGCAAACTGGGATCGCTACACGAGCCGACCTGCCGATCCGTTGGCCGATTTTTTGGCCGTTTGGGCCGATCATTTCCTCTGAGGCCTGGTCCTTCTCGGCTTCCACCTCCTCCTCCTTCTCATCCTCCTCCTTCGGCAACCCTAAGCTCAAAAATGTTGTCATCTCGTGGGCGCCCGCTTCCGCCGGCTCTCGCCAGCGGAGGCGGCCTCGTTTTACTTCCGCCGCCTTCCGCCGGCTTTCCACCGCCTTCCGCCGAGGAAGAAATGGTAACTCCATCGATCCTCGAAGGCAAGGCCCTTGTTTGTTGGAACGCCCCATATTGGCCGATCACTTGCTCGGCCCAGACAACTACAGGAGAGCCGAGAATCAAATCGATAAGTCGAATCGGCGATCGAAATTAATCGGATCGGCGGAAATCGGCAGCCAAGTCGGGAGAAGTCGAATCGGCTGAAATCGGCCGAGTAGTAAGGCCTCCGTGAGGAATCGGAACCCAGATCGGAATCCGAAGTCGAATCGAATCGAAATCGGAGGCCATCGAAATGAAATCGGATCGAATCCGAGGAGTTGGAGTGAGCCCTGCAAAGATGCCGTCGGGATACATCGGGCGGCCAGTGGCTCCTTCGCGCGACCTCCCGAGACTCGGCCCAGGCGCTGCGGCTCGCGGGCCCTGCGCGGCCCCTCAAGGCAGACCAACGGCGCGCGGAGCGCGCCAGGGGCGGCGCCGGAGGCGCCGCCAGCGTGTGTGCTGGCGGCGCGCACAAGCGGGCACAGTCCGCCCGGATACCCAGACCCCCTCGGGCCATGAAAAAATCACGACGGGAAGTTTTCCACTGGTTTCGGCCTCCGGGGGCCCTCACCGGGCCTCGGGACCCTTAAAAAACGGCTCGGGATGCAAAACCGGTCCCAGGGAATGGGTCGAGACCTCTGGGGGTCGACGTCATGAAAAAATCATGGCGTCGGGGGTCTGAGTGATACGGACACACGATGAGGATGCAAGGGCCTTGGTAGGTCATGTGGACACTGTGCGAGCAGGGCGCGGCCAGCGAAAGCGGCCAAGGATGGGCCAGAGGGGAAGGATGCGAGGGTCACCCTGGAAAGTCGCTCATCCTGACTATGCGGGTTGACTGCAGAGGAAGGGGGGAAGGCTCCTTAGACGGAGGATGCTTCTTAGAAGGTGCTGGTCCTACATCTATAGACAAGGCCCGCGCTCTCTGAGAAGCAGGGGTGTTTCTGAGAAGCCTTCCCCCCTCCCCCTTCTCTGCGCGTGGCCGACCTGTATGCATGCCGTTTTCTTCTTCTCCGCGCCCCAGAGGCCTGGCGCCCTGGAGGGGCGGGTAGGATTGGATTGGTCCGCCGCCCCCAGTCACTGAGCAAGAGGAGCAGGAGGAGCAGGAGGAGCAGGAGGAGGAGGAGGATGGTTCTGCACGTCCAGTAGAGAGGCCGTTCCTCCTGCCTCCATCCATCCTTTCCTTCGCCATCCTCCCTCATCGCTATCGCTGGTGCCTCGCACTCCCCCTCCTCCACTTCCTCCTCCTCCTCCTTCTCCTCCTCCCCCTCTTCCTCCTCCTTGTTGCGTCGCAGGGGGTGGTGATGACGATTGCGATGACGATGATGATAATGATGATGACGACGGTGACGGTAATAATGACATTGGCGGTGATGATTATGTTGTTGCAGCCGACAGTGCTGATATTGCTGATTATGGTGATGACGATGATGATACTGACGAGGGTCTTGACGGCTAGGGCGATGCTGATGAGAAGGAGGATCTCCCAGGAGGGGAAGGAGGAGAAGGAGGAGGAGGAGGAGGAGGAGGAGGGGGGATGTACGTAGAGGAGTGCGTGTGTGCGGGAGTGAGTGAGTGAGTGAGCTTACAAACTTACCTCCAATTGAACGAACACGCTTCAGGAAAGAGGGACAACCTGAGCGGGCCCGCCAGAGGCTGGAAAAAGATGGCCATATCCTTGCGGTGGTGCTGGGTGCCGGGTGCACGGGGGAGGGGCCTCAGCAAAACCATCCCCCCTGAGCCCATCACCGGCCCCAGTGGTTTTCGGGCCATGCCTCGGGCGTCCTGCGCTCGTTCGGGACGACTGGGGCACCCCCGGAACGCTCTCGGCGAGGCGCAGCTGCTGGAGAGCATCCCCAGGATGGAGAACCGCCAGGAACGCCCAAAAAAACCTAGAACCTCGAACCCCGAACCCGAGCCTCGAGGCCCGCCGAAAGAAAGCCTCTGCGAGGCAGGAAGACGAAGAGGGCCAGAGTGCTGCCTGCTCGCCTCCCCGACGGGGCGTTAGTGGCGACGCGTTCTCTCGGATGATCAGAGGGTTCCCGGCTCGCGTGGTGCGATTGACGAGGGGCCCGAGCCGAGCACAACAAACGACGTAAACAGAAGCTTTAGGAGGTCCGCGCCGATTTCGTGGATCGTCGCTAGGCCCCGCTGGCGGCGCTGGGGAGGGGGGTCCAGCGCCGATCCATTAGCGCTGAGATCCGAAAGTTTGCGTGCTATGCAAGTTCTTGCATCATCGAATGGCAGCGACGGAGCTCACACTGAAAACGTCAAGCCGGGGTCGGCTGACCTATAGCCGTGAGCTGGTTGTGACGAGTTCTCTCGGGTTCTCTGAGGGTCCATGGCGCGCGTGGCGCAACTGACGAGAGGTCCGAACCGAATTGAGGCCGCAGTGGTAGCCCCCCACGTCTTCGCTGGACGCAGGCCAAGCTTACACTGCAAGCATCCTGCCCGAGCGCCTGGGAATCCGCCAGAGGGTCGGCCGCTGCGGTCGGCCCTGGAGCTCTCCCTTGTCGGCTCCGGCTGCCGGGGGGAATCCGCGGCCCGGCACGGGGCGATAATCTTTTTCCTCCTCCTCCTCCTCCTCCTCCTCCTCCTCCTCCTCCTCCTCCTCCTCCTCCTCCTCCTCCTCCTCCTCCTCCTCCTCCTCCTCCCTCCCCGGGACGGGGTCTTCATCCTGAGTCGGTTTGGCCGAAAACTGCAAAAAATCGCCCGTCGCGACTATTTCACGACGCGAAGGGGTCTGGGGAGAGGGGGAGTCTAAGCTGCGGCCGCGGCATACAGGGAACCTCTGCACTGACGACGAGGGGCTCGGAGTCCGCCAAGGGTTTGCCCGAAGACGCGGAGGAGGGAGGAGGAGGAAGGAGGAGGAAGGAAGAAGGAGGAGGAGGCCGAGAGTCACCAAGGAGGAGGGAGGATGAAGGATCGAGGATGATGGAGGATGGAGCATGGAGGATGGAGGATGGAGGGGGAGGAGGAGGAGGAGGAGGAGGAGAAGGAGAAGGAGGAGGAGAGAGGAGAGAGGAGGAAGAAGAGAAATAAGGAAGGAGATAGGGATAGATGGAGGGAGGGAGGGAGGGAGGGAGGGACGGAGGGAGGGGAGGAGGAAGAAGAGAAGAAGCAACACAAGGCCGCCTGTTGCACACGTTGTCGAGGTCTCGCCACCGGTGCCCCTCCACCTTGCAGCGGCGCGGCAAGGGAGAAGGAGAAAGAGGAGAACGACGACGACGCGAAGG
Organism: Prorocentrum cordatum; assembly: GCA_963575745.1. Classification (NCBI taxonomy): domain Eukaryota; class Dinophyceae; order Prorocentrales; family Prorocentraceae; genus Prorocentrum; species Prorocentrum cordatum. The sequence continues at coordinate 67,622 of CAUYUJ010002974.1, forward strand.
CAGACAAGCAGAGGGGGAAGGCGGGGGAAAATGAGGAAGAGGAGGAGAAGAAGAAGGAGGAGCAGCATCAGGGGAAGCAGGATAAGGGCGAGGAGCTGTAAAAGGAAGAGGAGCAGGAGTAGGACGAGGAGGAGAAGGACGGGGCGACGATGACGGGGAGAGCCAGGAGTAAGAGAAAGAGGAGGACGACGACGATGACAAGAAACAGCACCGAAGGGACGACGACGATGTCGACGTGGATGAGAAGCACAAGGAGAGAGAACATGGAGCAAGAGCAGGAGGAGGAGGCGGAGGACGAGGAGTACGACGACAGCGGCGACAAGCATAAGGCCGAGCAGGAGGAGAAGGACGAGGAGCAGGACGAGGAAGACAACCACGAGGAGGAGGATCCCCTTCACCTTGCCGTAGTAGGGCAGGTCGTAGCAGCAGCGCTCGGACAGTTGGAGCCTCTTCTTCGGGAACGCCCTGTCAGCCATATCCTCCTTCCCCCCTCCACTGCTTCTCCTGCAGCTCCTCCTCCTCCCGCCCCTCCCGCTCCTCCTCCTCCTCCTCAGCAGCAGCAGATTCACCCTCATCATCATCATCATCATCATCATCATCATCATCATCATCATCATCATCAACATCAACATCATCATCATCATCATCATCATCATAATCATCATCATCATCATCATCATCATCATCATCATCATCATCATCATCATCATCATCATCATCATCATCATCATCATTATCAGCATCATCATCATCAGCAACAGCAGCATCAGCATCATAATCATCATACTCATCATCAGCACCATCATCATCATCAGCATCATCATCATCAGCATCATCATCAGCAGCATCATCAACAGCATCAGCATCATCAGCATCAGCATCAGCATCAGCATCCGCATCATCGTCGTCATCCTCATCATCATCAGCATCATCACCATCAACATCATCATCTGCAGCAGCAACATCGTTATCATCGTCAGCATCCTCATCATCAGCAGCATCATCAGTACCATCACCAACACCAACAGCAACAGTAGCAACTGCAGCAGTCGGATCATCATCAGCATCATCATCTGCAGCATCATAATCATCATCATCATCATCACCATCATCAGCAGCAGCATAATCAGCAACGTCACCATCCGCATCATCATAATCATCATCATCATCATCAGCATCATCATCATCATCGTCATCATCGTCATCATCATTAGCATCATCCGCATCAGCATTATCATCGCCATCATCAGCATCATCATCAGCAAGATCATAGTCATCATCCGCATCATCAGCAGCAGCAGCAACAGTAGCAGCATCATCGTCGCTATCAGAATCCTCATTATCCTCATCATCATCCTCATCAGCATCATCATCAGCATCATCATCATCATCGTCAGCAGCAGTAGTAGCAGCAGCAGCAGCAGCACCAACATCATCAGCATACTCATAGGCATTGCCTAAGTATAAGCATCGGCATCATCATCATCATCATCATCACCACCACCATCATCATCATCATCACCACCGTCACCATCACCATGATAATCCCCCTCCACCACCTGCGTCTCATGGTCCTAATGGTACGCCCGTCCTTGTTGTGCTGTTCCTCCTCCATTCCTCTTCCTCGCAGATAGCCCCTCCCTGTCGCACCGCTGAACGGGGTGTTAGGGCGGCCTGGGCGTTTTGCCTGTGTCTTCCCCACTGCGAGCGATATTGAAGCTTGAGTTCTCGAAAAGCTACACCGATGGAGGGCGAACTGTTATCAAACTGGGTGACTCGCCTTGGCGCCGCGCACGCTCCGCCTGAGAAATCAAACAGAGACTCGGATGGGGGGCACATCTTTTGCAAACTTGAGCTCTCGTCATGGCGCCGCGCACACTCTGAACAACTCCGACAGCTGTGCATATAGACGGCGGCTCCTGTTCGCCATGGAGCTCTCGCCTGAAACGTCCGCAACGTCTGCACTGCAACTGTGGCACGGTTTTTCACCCTGGAGCGCTTGCGGGGGTCGGCGTGATCATGTACGTACTTCCAGCGGGCCGCACTGGTGCAAAAGACGCATGGACGGCAGGCGGCTCCTCTTCAAAGCGGGGCTGTCGCTGGGCACGCAGTTCCTGGACCCGTAGGGCCCGGTCTTGTCGCATTCCCCTGCAGCTCGAAGGGACCGCTTTTGCAGACGGTGCTCCCGCCGAAATGTCGGGTCCACTGGGGCTATCGTCCTCACTGGGGGGGGGTGCTTCGCGCAGAGAAGACACATGCGTGAAGGAACTCACGGGGAGACCTGGGAAGGGAAGGCGTGTTGCAGCAAACATGGTAGGCGCATCTAAGGCTTGCTCTGGTCTCTCCTCCTCCTCCTCCTTCTCCTCCTCGTCCTCCTCCTCCTCCTCCTCCTGCTTCCCTCCCCCCATCCTCTCTCACATCCCACTTCCTCCCGCTCCCCCTCCTGCTCCCCCTCCTCGACGTCCTCCTCCTCCTCCTCCTCCTCCTCCTCCTCCTCCTCCTCCTCCTCCCTCCTCCTCCTCGTCCTCCTCCTCCTCCTCCTCACCCTCCCCCTCCTCCTCCTCACTCCTCCTCCTCCTCCTCCTCCTCCACCTCTCCTCCTCCTCCTCCTCCTCCTCCTCCTCCTCCTCCCCTCCTCCTCCTCCTCCTCCTCCTCCTCCTCCTCCTCCTCCTCTCCTCCTCCTCCTCCTCCCTCTACTCTACTCCTCCCCCCCTTCCTCCTCCTCTCCTCCTCCTCCTCCTCCTCCTGATCCTGCTCCTGCTCCTGCTCCTGCCTGCTCCTGCTCCTGCTCCCTCCTGCTCCTCCTCCTCCTCCTCCTCCTCCTCCTCCTCCTCCTCCTCCTCCACCTCCCCCCCCTCCTCCTCCTCCTCCTCCTCCACCTCCCTCCTCCTCCTCCCTCCTCCCCTCCTCCTCCTTCTCCTCCTTCTCCTCCTCCTCCTCCTCCTCCTCCTCCTCCTCCTCCTCCTCCTCCTCCTCCCCCTCCTCGTCCTGCCTCTTCCTCCAGCCTCGTCCTGCATCCCCCTTGAGCCGCATGCCTGCTCCTGGGGAATCCTAGGGCATCCCGTTGCCTCCTCGATCCTCCAGTCGCTCATGTATCATGGCTTCCGTCTCCTCCTGCCCTGGCCTCCTCCTTGGGCCTCCTGCCTCCTCCTGGGGCCTCTTGCTGCAAACTGGAGCCTCCTGAGGCCTCCTTGAGCCTTCCGGGGCCTCCTGGGTCCCGTTCCCGTTTTTCCGATCCCTCCTCATCTGATATATCAAGCGACTGGCCCTCTAGGGCTCCTAAAGGTGACCCCGCTTGAATTGGCCCGCGAAGGCTGGCATCACCCTTTGTTCTGCAGCCTTGGCAATGACTGGAACATGTTTCAAAGGAACCCGCGTCCGGGAGCCTTGGTATCAAGCCTTGTTCCTGAGGTGATTGAAAATGACGACAGATACAAAATCCCAAAGATCCGCTCGGATTGGTACCATGAGCTGCAGGCCCCATACGGAGGCGGCTCCCGCTTGAGACTTCCCCGCGAGTCACTCACAGACGAGGATCCCGCTCGAGACTTCCTCCGGAGCCAAGCCTGACGAGCGCAAAAGTGACGACAATGACAGGTTTCAGAAGACCCGTTCGGATTCGAACACGGAGATGGGGACCCCATAGGGAGGGGTTCCCGATCGAGACGTCCCCGCGGAATCCCTCACATGCGAGGCTCCCGGTCGAGAGTTCCGCCATATTGAAGCCTGAGGAGCTCAACACTGACGACACTTACAAGTTTCCGAAACCCGCTCGGGCTGCCAACGTGACGTACGGGCACCAGAGGGACTCGAGCCTTCTTCGCGTTTCACTCACCGACGAAGCTCCCGCTCGAGACCTCCGCCATGTGGCTAGTGGTGCTCAAGTGCTACGCGTGGTAGGTTTTGCCGATGACCCGCTCGGATTGCAAACAGGAAGTGCGGGCCACATAGGGAGGCTCTTGCCTGAACCTTCCTCGCAATTCACTCCCAGACGAGGCCCCCGCTTGAGACATTCTCGCGATTTGCCGCCAAGGGGTGCGCAACTGCTATGCTTGGTAGAGTTTCCGATGACCCGCTCGGATTACCACCATGAAGTGCGGCCCCATCGGGAGGGGGCTCCAGCCTGAGACTTCCTCGCACTTCACTCACATGCGAAGCCCCCGCTGGAGACATCCTCACGATTTGCACCATTGGGGTGCTGAAGCGATATGCCTGGTAGAGTTTGCCGACGACCCGCTCGTAATGCAAAAAGTAAGCATGTGGCGAACAAACATCGGATCGCTCAACACCAAAGTAACCATTGAATGATCCGCAATTTCGCCAAAGAACGTGGGGCCAAAGCAAGATGTTTCACATATGTGGCGTCACTCTTAAGAGCCAAATCATTGACAGGAGAGTGACCACGATGGGGGCGTGGAAACATGAGGAAGAGGGACGATTGGAGACATAAGTGGTGGGAGAAGCAGCGCCTTGCGCTGTGTTCGCATTGCAGGACAGCGCTCTGCGCGCTATGACAGGACAGCCCCACGGGGACGGCGAGGTCTCATGGTGGCCCACGTACGTGGGACACCCCTCCCTTGGACTCCCAGGCGACAGTTTCGCAGGTCGCAGCCCCCCCAGGGACGGCGAGGCCTCGTGGTGATCTCCATAAGACGTACCTCCGAGGAACCTCCCAGGAGCCCACGAAAGTGGCGACGGTTTCGCAGATCGCAGCCCCCCAGGGACAACGAGGTCTCGTGGTGATACCCGTGTGACCCCCCCCGCTGGACTCCTAGGAGCCAACGAAAGGAGCGACAGTTTCGCAGATCGCAGCCCCCCAGGGACGGCGAGGTCTCATGGTGGTCCCTCCGCTGGGCCTCCCAGGAGCCCACCAAAGTGGCGACATGCTCGCAGATCGCAGCCCCCCAGGGACGGCGAGGCCTCGTGGTGATCACCATAAGACGCACCTCCACTGGACCCCCCAGGAGCCCACGAGAGTGGCGACAGTTTCGCAGGCCGCAACCCCCCAAAAACGGCGAGGTCTCATGGTGGTCCTCGAGGGACATCCCTCTGCTGGACCTCCTAGGAGCCAACGACAATAGCGGCAGTTTCGCAGATCGCAGCCCCCCAGGGACGGCGAGGTCTCCTGGTGGTCCCTCCGCTGGACCTCCCAGGAGCCCACAAAAATGCCTCCGCTGGACCTCCCCCAGGGACGGCGAGGTCTCGCGGCGACCCCCGTGGGACACCCCTCGGCTGGACCTCCCAGGAGCCCACGAAAGCGGCGATAGTTTCGCAAACCGCGGGCACGAGGCAGGAGGCAGAAGGCAGGCGGGGTGAAAAAGGAAGAGGAGTGAGAAGGGGGAGGCGGGAGGAGGGGGAGGAGGAGGAGAGGTGGAGACCAAAATGCTCTATTCAACACGAGAACCCGACCAAGGGGTTGGGAATAATGCAGGACGCATTAGAGATGATGATCAGGAGGAGGAGCAAGAGGAGGAGGGGGACCAGTGTAAACACAAGAGTCATCATCGATGTTGGAACTATTCCTCCCTCCAAGCTCCCTCTTCATAGGCACCTACAACGGTTCATTTCCGTTGAGGGAGCTGCCTCGTTGGAAGACAACCGTTTGAAGATCCTGAAGCATGCCAAAATATTGCTCTCGGGATTTCAACGCCGCGTATCAACCTGGCTGCTGCGTTTTGGCGATCCGGAATCGGGAGAAGAAGGAGGAGGAGCAGCAGCAGGAGGGGAAGGAGGAGCAGGAGGAGAGGATTAGGTGGAGACCACAGTGCTCTATTCAAAACGAGAACCCAACCAAGGGAGGGTTGGGAATAAAGTGTGGGCCACATAGGGAGGGGGTTCCCGCCTGAGACTTCCTCGCAATTCGCTCACAGTCGCGACCTCCGCTTGAGACATCCTCACGATCTGCCCCCAAGGGGTGCTCAAGTGCTATGCCTGATAAAATGTTTCCGACGACCGGCTCGGACTACCAGCACGACGTGCGGGCCCCATAGGGACGGGGGCTCCCGCTCGAGACTACCCTCAAGGTGACTACGTGGCTGTGTGAGTGTACATGGTGATGATGAGTGTTAATGATGATGAGGAGGAGGAGGAGGGGGAGGAAGAGGACAAGGAGGAGGAGGAGGAGGAGTAGGCCGATGATGATGATGCTGATGGTGATGATGGTGATGCTGCTTATGATTATATGATGCTGAGGGGTGGTGGTGAGTGGAAGTGTGAGTGTGAGCGGGTGCATGATGTTGTCAATTATGATGATGAGAGAGAGCGTGATCCACCGCCGCTTTACTGTGGAAAATTGCCGCCCTTTTCCTCCGGAACCCGGGGTTCCCCCCCCCCCTGCTGGAACCCCCTCCCCCCCCCCCCTTCCCCTGGCAAACCCCCCCCTCCCTTAACCCCCCCCCCCTCGAACTCGAAAACCGGGGGGGGTCACTACCGGTTCGAACCCCCCCCCCCCCTCGAAAACCGAAGGGGGGGGTCACTACCGGTTCGAACCACTGAGCTGTCCCACTGTTCCCACCACTGTCCCCACTGTCCCCACCACTGTCCCCACTGTACCTCTGTCCCATTGTCCCACCGCCGTCCTCGCCACCGCCTTCACCACTGTCCCCACCACCACTGTACCCTCCACTGTCCTACTGTTTCCACCACATTCCCACTGTCCCCACACCACTGTCCCCCACCACCACCGTCCCCACCACTGTCCCACTGTCCCCACTGTTCCCACCATTGTCCTCACCATTGTCCCCACCACTACCGTCCCCACCACTGTCCCACTGTCCCCACCACTGTCCCGCTGTCCCCTCACCACTGTCCCCACCACCACCGTCCCCACCACTGTCTGCACCCCCCCTCGGTTTTCGAGTTCGAGGGGGGGGAGGGGGGGTTCGAACCGGTAGTGACCCACCCGGTTTTCGAGTTCGAGGGGTTCGAACCGGTAGTGACCCCCCCCCTTTTCATGATGAACTGGGGGGGGGGGGAGGGGTTCGAACCGGTAGTGACCCCCCCCGGTTTTCTGGAGGGGGGGGGGGAGGGGTTCGAACCGGTACTGACCCCCCCCGGTTTTCCGCCAGCAGCGGTAGAACACGCTCTTTCGATGATGATGATGATGATGATGATGATGATGATGATGATGATGATGATGATGACGATGACGATGACGATGACGATGACGATGACGATGACGATGACGATGACGATGACGATGATGATGATGATGATGATGATGATGATGATGATGATGAAGGTAATGATAATGATAATGATGATGATGGTGATGATGATGATGATGGTTGTGGTGATGATGGTGATGATTCATATTATTATGGTCGAGATGGTGATGGTGATGGTGATGGTAATGGTGATGGTGATGGTGAAGGCGATGGTGATGGTGATGGTGATGGTGATGGTGATGGTGATGGTGATAGTGAGGTGTGTGCGTGTGGGTGGGTGTGTTCCTGGGCAGGGTGTCCATGTGGGGAACGATGATGGTGATGAGGATGATGGTGATGATGATGATGGTGATGATGATGATGGCGATGATGATGATGATGATGATGATGATGATGATGATGATGATGATGATAATGATGATGATGATGATGGTGATGATGATGATGATGGTGGTGATAATGGTGATGGTGATGGTGATGGTGATGGCGATGGTCATGATGATGGCAAGGGTGGTGGTGGTGATGAAGATGATGGTGATGGTGATGAGTAATGATGATTATGATGATGCTGATGGTGATGATGCTGATGATGTCGATGATGAGGGTGACGATGCTGATGGTAATGAGGTTGATGGTGATGGTGATGATCATGATTATGAGTATGATGACGATGTGATGATGATGATGATGCTGATGATGATGATGAGGATGATGATGATGATGATGATGATGGTGATGGTGATGGTGATGGTGATGATGATGATGATGGTGATGGTGATAGTGATGGTGATGGTGGTGATGATGATGATGATTGTGATGATTGTGATGATGATGATGCTGCTGTTGATGATGATGATGATGATGATGATGATGATGGTGATGGTGATGGTGATGGTGATGGTGATGATGAGGAGGAGGAGGAGGAGGATTCCGTGGGTCGGAGTGTGTGAGTGAGCAAGAGGAACGGGAGGAGGAGAAGGAGGAGGAAGAAGAGAAGGATGAGGAGGAGGAGGAGGAGGTCCTGCGCGGGGCGAGTACAGAGAAGACGAGAACCCCACTTTGGATATTAGGAAAAATCGGGGGGAGGGGGAGCAGGGGACAGAATTACCCTGGCGACGTACCCAACCCCTGCGCAAGGCGGGACATAAGTAGCTTTGGAGACGTTATACGGAGGTGATGACGTGACATGGGCGCATATACTTCTGCGAGCGGCATTCGTGAGGCTCGCAGCCCCCCAGGGAATGCGAGGTCCCGCTCAGATCTACGCGGTGCCTCATTCTGCTGGACCCGCCAGCAGCCCTTGAAAGTGGCGACGGTTTCGCAGATCGCAGCCCCCCAAGGACGGCGAGGTCTCGCTCAGATCTGCGCGCTGCCTCACTCCGCTGGACCCACCAGCAGCCCTCGAAAGTGGTGACAGTTTCGCAGATCGCTACGCTGGCCCCCCAAGCAGCCCTCGAAAGTGGCGACGGTTTCGCAGATCGCAGCCCCCCAGGGATGGCGAGGTCGAATTTTGATCTGCGGCGGCCACCACTATGCTGGCCCCCCAAGCAGCCCTCGAAAGTGGCGACGGTTTCGCAGATCGCAGCCCCCTAGAGATGGCGAGGTCTAATCTGGGCCTGCGGCGGCTACCCACTATGCTGGCCCCCCGAGCAGCCTTCAAAAGCGGCGACAGTTTCGCAAATCGCAGGCCCCCAGGGATGGCGAGGTCGAATTTTGATCTGCGGCGGCTACCACCCACTATGCTGCGCCCCAAGCAGCCCTCGAAAGTGGCGACAGTTTTGCAAATCGCAGCCCCCAGAGATGGCGAGGTCAAATTTGGGTCCGCGGCGGCTACCCACTATGCTGTCCCCCCAGCAGCCCTCGAAAGTGGCGACAGTTTCGCAGAAAGCAGCCCCCCAGGGATGGCGAGGTCGGAGACAGGTACCGCAGGCAACATGCACACAGAAGCAACAATTACGCACAAGGCAAGAGGAGACAGGAAGTAGGGGGGGCGAGAGGCAGGAGGCGGGAAGAGGAGAGGACGCGACCGCACTGCTCTATTCAAAACGAATACCTCACAAAGGAGGGTTGGGAAAAACAGAAAACCAAAAAACGCACATGAAGTCCAAGACCCCATCTTTCCGCGGCGCGTTTCCAGCCGGATCGACCTGTGATGGCCCTGGGGCCCGCGACCGGGAGAAAACGCCCGGTGTGAAGAAATTGCAGCGCCTGGATCTCAGGGCCCCCCTCCTCCTGACTTGTCTCGGTTTCCAAGTCAGAACTCAGCTCTGCGGGGGCAATTCGGGACGATCCAAGCACCCCTGGACACATCTCGGCGAGGCGCATCCCGAGGCATGAGATCCTCTAGGTATCGACGGAAACTTCCGAAAACGTCATCCTCGTGGCACGTCACACTTGCGTGGCCAACCCTCCTCCTCCCACAACGATGGCAGAGGCGGCGACGATGACCCCGAGCCTATCGGCCAGCGACTCCTTGGTGCAGCTGGCGGCGTCGGTGTGGCCCAGCGCGTGGCCACCGCAGGCCAGCACGACGCTCGGCTGGGTGGACTCGTTGCCGACCTGGGCGCGGCGACGGACGGTAATGCAAGGAGAGCGATGAAGGAGGAAGGATGGAAGGGCACGACGACGACAACGACGACGTTTTGCTAGAGACTGTTGAGAGGAAGAGGAGGGAAGAGGAGGAGGAGGAGGAGCAGCAGCAGAAAGAGGGATAATGAGGAGGAGGAAGAGAAATAGAGAGAGAGGGGACCAGCAGGAGAGAAGAGTGAGAAGAAACAGGAGGAAGAGCAGCGAACGCCCCCTGACTCCCAGGAGCGGTCCACGCGGTGATGTCCTGGAAAACCACAGGCGGGTCTCGCCCCGCTTCCCAGTCCGCCGCCCGCCCACACAACTGTGGCAACGCTGCGCGCCCTAACTCCTGACCCAGCGACCGGCGCGAAACGGTGCGCTCCAACACGTCCAGCAGTGACGATGGCGGTGAAGTGCGCTCTGACGCCTGAGCCCTTGGCGGTGAGGGTGACGGCGTCAGGAGGAGGAGGGGGGGGAGGAGGAGGAGGAGGAGGAGGAGGAGGAGGAGGAGGAGGAGGAGGAGGAGGAGGAGGAGGAGGAGGAGGAGGAGGAGGCGCAAGAGGAGGAGGAGGAGGAGGAAGAACCTGAACCTGAACCAGCCTCGGATCCCCACTGAATCGACCACACGAGCCCAGCGCCTCGTCACAGAGCCTCCTTCGGGATCTCGCTAAGACTACGTGGTAATCTGTCCCTTCGCTTCGAGGGCCTGCTGTCGCCAAATAGCGATCTGGCCCAACCGCACCTCGTCCCCACGCAGGGGACGCTCGGCGGAGTAGCACTTGCTCACAAACAATTGACTGCCACCTCTTCTTGCCCCACGGCCCTTGCCCTTCCCCCCGCCACGTCTCCCCCTGCCCTTCGGGCCTCGGCTCGGGGGGTCGGTGAATTAGACACTGGCTGGGAGCCAAAAAACGAACCCTGTCACAGCATTTAGAGGGGGCCTGGGAGCGGGGAGTCTACCTGCACGAGCGCGTTCCCTAAAAAGGGTACTGTCTGCAAAAGCAAGTGGAATGGGGAAAGGGAGAGTCGCGCTGCCGCCTACAACCCTCACGTTGCCCACTTCAGAAGCCGACTGATGTCTCTCTGCAAGGCCCCCCCCTCGGTGCCGTTCCGCGTTTGCCCTTCGTGAGTGATGCGACGAGGATGTCACTGATCATCACGTACTCTGGATGAGAACAAAACTGCATCCTGGATTTCTCCTTTCCCTGAGCGGCCTTGCCTCTGTTGCGTTTCACCCTTAAAATTGAAACAAGCGCGCCCAGGGCGTCCACACCTGGCAACATCACGACCTCTTTGTAATATGTCTGGGGTGCCTGTTGGGGCTCGCCTGTGGTATCTTGCCCCATCTTTTGCACTACCTCCTGCCACGCCACCAGATGAGGTAGCCCCAGCGGGCCCGTGCCCACATTCTCATCGCTACCCGCCGGGGCCCGCGGCTGCGTCGACGCCCGCCGAAGTTCAGGGCCCCGAACAGGGCCACGAACAACTGTTTGTCACGCTGCGGCCTGCTGGGGATAGGTTTTGCCCAGCTTAACCTACGGACTTTAGATTCATGTTCGGGGTGAGGTGCTCCTGAGTAGACATCCCACCGCTCAGAGCAGCCTCTCGCACTCTGCATGGGCAGGGACGTCGCGCTCGATGCAAGTGAGGCCCGCGTTAACTTCCCGACGTACCGACATGGCACATTCCCATGCACTCTGCGCCCCTCGACAGTTCCGGGGATACCTGTAGTCTGGGGGGGGGGGGGGGGGGGCACCTGTAATCCAGGGGAGGGGCACCTGTAGTCGGGGGCAGGGGGTACCAGCAGTCCGGGGTGGTGTACCTCTAGTCCAGGGGAAGGGTGCCTGCAGTCCGGGGTGGGGCACCTGCAGTCCGGGGGAGCGCGTGTTCACGCGTCAACGCACGCGCGGACGCAGTCCTGGGGGAGCGCCTGTAGTCCGGGGGGCGGGGCGCCAGTAGTCTGGGGGGGGGGGCGCCTGTTGTCCAGGGGAGGGGTGCCTGCAGTCCGGGGGGGGGGCGCCTGTTGTCTGGAGGGCACCTGCAGTCCGGGGACTCAGAACTATTGAGGGGCACAGAGCATGGGGGATCCCCGCTCTGCACCAAAACGCCCCCTATTCTTTGTAGGATTGTTCATGGTCGTCAGGCGCTCGCTCAGCTCGCTCGAATAGCTTTGCTCCGGATCCACGAAGGGCGCCGGGTGTCTCGCCGGCGGTAGAAGCTCCCCAGGGATACCGAACTTCTTTATGTCTCCACGTGTTTGGGCTGCCCCTGCCCCTCGAAACAAAGCGACATCCCCCTGTCTTCCAAAGCTTTGCTGGGGGCCGATCTGGCGCGGCCTCTGGTCTAGCAGGTCATCCGCTAGCCGTGCCTCCAAAGCGAGACGCCGTTGGTCAGGCTCGCGCAGCCCGAGCAGCAGTTGCCCCAGGTCGTCGCGGTTTCGCCGTAGATCGGCCCCTCGAATAATGAACTGGCCCCGCAGCAGATGATCGCGCGCGAGCTTTTTTGCGAGTCCTCAATCAAATCGCTAACTCCTGGACTGAATGAAGCCGCGAAATTATGCGCCATGTACGGGGTCGCCAATCAGCCCTCCACATTTGGGGTAGCAATTAAATTCATCTCTTGAGCCTCGGCAGGGCACCTGAAAGCTGGCTCAATTGCATCGCTGCTCTCCCAGGTGCCGCATTGCCCCGGGTAGGGTCTTGAAGTTTGCTGCATCCATTCCCATCCAAGAACAAGTGGCGAATTCATTCCTCATAGCTTTCATTGCTGTCAGAACACAGCGCCCGCTGCTACGCACTCGGTACTCGATCGCCGCCGCCGTCAGCACCGCTCCTGCTGGTCGTCTGCCTCTGATAAGTCCATATCATCATGATCGGCATATTCTCTCGCCCTCGCCCTTGCCAGTCCAGCCGCGCAAAAGCCTTCCCCGGCGGGACCAGTATATGAAAGACCCCTTCGCCAGCAGGCCCAGGTCTTGACATGTTATTTCCGCTGCCGGCGCGCTGCAGCGCCAGCGCACTGGCGCGCGATCCCCCACTCTGAGCATGGCAAGGCCATGAAGCAAAGCCGTCCGAAGTACTATCCAGGCATCGCATCCTAGCCCATGCGGCGCATTCTTTTGCGCCGACAGCGCGAGCATCATTCGCCAAACTTCACTCGGGGCCGATGTAGATGGCACCGCTCTCCTCAGATTAGCTCTCTGGAATCTCCAGCTCCTTCTCGCTGCTATCCTCGATATCCCTCTCGGCTCTGCGTTCGCTGTAGCACTCGTATATGGCGATATTCCTGGGGCCCGTTTCTTCTCCCAGCCCCCCCACCACCCGCCCACCCACGCGCACCACCAGGTTTACGCCAGAAATCAGCCCACTCTTTCGCCGTCGGCTGTGACGTCGTCACTGTCCAAAAATCTCTCTTGCGCGGCCCATGCCTTCCTCCTGCGACCATCCTGGATAATCGCCCCACCGTTGCAGGGTCCCTGCTCTCTGGCGCCTCCCACAACTCCTCGATGCGATGCTCCGTCATGGCTCTGCCCAGCGCGCGTCTGTGCATTGCGCATTTTCTCGACAGTTCTCTGAGCTCTGCTTCTATCTGGGCCGCGCGGTCCGAAATATATGTAGCTTCTCCTGTTTCTCTGTCGCATGCGTGTTCCTTCTCACGCACTCTGGATGAATGCAAACTGCGAATCCTTCTCCTGTGCATGATGCCGCATGCAATTCTTCTCTTAGGTCCCGACGTCGCCGAAGTAGTTCCGTTCTTTCATCGTTCAACTTCGCAGACATATGATATTTGACTCCTCTGGCCTTGACCTGCTTCCTGGAGACCCCCGGCAAGATCGCATTCAAAATCTGAAAATATGTGTCCGCATCTGGCTCTGTGCGCAAGTCCGTCGCGTCTGAAACCGCTTGGTTCAGTGCCTCCACAAACTTGGTTATTCCCACGCCGTGTGTAAACGGGACTAGAGCGTCTCGGTCCCAACGCTCTGGTTTGTGTTTCTTATTCTGCGTCCCAAAACGTGTACAAAGGTGGAATGCTGCATGTACAGGCACGTGATCATTGTGTTCCCTGCTGGTTATATGCTGTAGTCTGCTTCCCATTCTCATCAACGGACCGTAAATCTGGATACTCGAGCATCCTTCCCGGTATGCCTGGATGTAGTCTATGCACGAGACGCCCTTGTCCCCGAGGTATGTCGGCCTACTCTGTCGTAGTGCGCTCGTGAGCGACATGTTTGCTGCCTCTGCCATCCCCCGAAGATGCTGCCCAGCTTCCCTTGGTAATCATTATGGTGCGACCTCAGGGCCCATAGCTAGACTATCAAGACGCCCCTCTGGCGTTTGTCCCCATGCCATCATTCACATCCCCCAGACAAGCGCCAGCGTATTTGTTTTCCCAGCAGCGACTGTGTCGAGGAAATTGTGTGCTTACCCACAGGATGATATTCTCTTCTCGCTGCGCTGGTCTTCGGTTCCGGCGGGTGGTTCACGGCGACAGACTGTATGACATACTTCTTAATATTCAGCGTGAGTGCTAGGCCCCGCCCCATCCCCAGGAGGTTCTTGCACGTCTAGCAGCAACGCTTTTCCCAGGAAGCCTCCCCAGGCAATCAGGACCCCCGCGGACTTGTTCGAGAACTGTGTCCCCCCATCCCGCATCAACGTACTCCGCATCTTCTTCATGTCCCTTGAGTGCCTCTACTCCATTCCTCGTCCTCTGTGTCCCCGTCAGTGCTGCCAGATCGAAGTTCGAGCCCTCTTGCATGACCTCCCTCAGGCGATCCTGGCGGCAGCTCAGAGGATTATACATGATTATACTGCAGTGGGGACACACTCGTCGCCCATGGCAAAACAATGCAAGCCAGCACCCTCATTACGATCTCATGTCACCTCTGTGCTCTGGGGTTGTGAGGGTGTCTGTAGAGAGTGTCTGCCCCCCCCCCACCGCACCCCACCCCCGCGACCGAGAGGAAGTGCTCCCTGACGTCGAGCAGGAGTTCGTCGAGGTACCTTTCCGGAGGGCCGATAATCCTACTGTTCCTGCTCCTGCTCCTCCTCCTCCTCCACGTCCTCCTCCTCGTCCTCCTCCTCCTCCTCCTCGTCCTCCTCCTCCTGTTCCTCCTCCCCCTCCTCCTCCTCATCATCAGCAGCATCAGCAGCATCAGCATCAGCATCAGCATCAGCATCAGCATCAGCATCAGTATCATAATCAGCAGCATCACCACCACCACCACCACCATCATCATCATCATCATCATCATCATCATCATCATCATCATCATCATCATCATCATCATCATCATCAACATCATCATCATCATCGTCATCATCATACTCATCGTCAGCATCATCAGCAACATCATCATCAGCATCAGCATCATCATCATCATCATCAGCATCAGCATCATCATCATCATCATAATCAGCAGCAGCATCACCAGCATCATCATAATAAGAAGCATCATCATCATCATCATCATCATCATCATCATCATCAACAGCGTCATCATCAATATCACCATCGTCTCCATCACCATCATCATCATTATCATAATCAGCATCAGCATCAGCATCAACAACATCATCATCATCATCATCATCATCATCATCATCATCATCATCATCACCATCATACGCATCATCAACAACATCATCACCACCACCATAAGTATCATCAGCATCATCATCATCACCACCACCACCACCATCATCATCATCATAATCATCATCGTCATCAGCAGCAACATCATCAGCATCAGCATCATCATCATCAGCATCATCATCAGCATCATCATCATCAGCATCATCATCAGCATCATCATCATCAGCATCATCATCATCATCAGCATCATCATCATCATCACAATCATCCTCATCATCAGCAGCATCATCATCGTGCCCCCTCCATCCCTCCCTGCATCCCCTCCTTTCACAATTACTCAATATGAATACTACTCTCCCTCTTCCCCTGATGGCGTGCTGGGAGTAGCCGACCCCCCCCGCGCCCCGCTTTATTACACACAGGATTCCCGGGAGTTGGGTTTTCGCCTGCATTTTTTTCAAAATGCTGCTCTCGCTGAGGCGCCGGCCTCATTTTCGGGCCCCGCTCGTTCCGAATCGTGCTCCCGCTGCAGCGCTGGCCTCATTTCCGT